>JAVTVY010012482.1:0-49859 GCA_036873755.1 Hanleya hanleyi
ATGTGGCAAAGTACAGGAGGATTGTGGGTTTGGTGGTAAAAGCACCAAAATTGGCACATTTGAAGTTTATTATATAGTAAACGATTTTAGATATAGGGCCAAGCTAAATTTTCTCCGTGGATGCCCAGAAATGGCAAAATTCAAGATGGCCACCATAGTGAAGCAGATATGTGAATTGTACTAAAAGCACCAAAATTGGCACAGTTGATGATCAGAATGTACTTAATGATTCCAGATATAGGGCCAAGCTCAATTCTTTCTTTTATGCCCGTAAACTGAGACAATCCCAAGATGGCCACCATGTGCGTCGTGAAAATCTATTAAACAGCATATCTCCCTGAATACATGTCACAAAAACATGAATAAAATGTTGTTTTATATGTTTTCGTACACAAGGAAGCCATTACTGATGCAGAAATATGACAATTTATCATATTTTATAACTTCAGGACATGCGTCACAATATCTATATTAACCAGTCCATATGTGATCAATTTGATGATCAGTAGACACTAAACAATTTCAGATACAGTGTCATTACGAATTTGTGCAATACCAGCTATATGTATGAACATCAAACATTGTGTCCATACGATTCACGCATAACAAAAAGTTCCATATCGTAGTCACTTAAGAACATACATATCTGAATGCAATATTAGTTTCTATATGTTTTCATGAACACAAATTATCGGGCAATCGACAGAAATGCATTGCAATCATAATTATATACGAATGCATGCGAAATAGCTGCAGTTTATGAACAAAACCTAAAATTTGTCCGATCCTTTAAGCAAATATCATTCATCATATCATTATTATTTCTCCAGATATAAGGCTTCCAATACCAAACTGCACCGAAAACCAACATAGATACGCCATCAAGAATCACAATCAAGCAAACCAAAACAACATATTATTATGACAAATAAATTTGTGTTTCTCTTCTTGCAGATGACTGATTTGAACCACCATGCCAGCGAAGAAGCGATGTAAGATTGTACAAGATGACAGTCTGCAACCATCTACGTCGACAGTCGACCATCACCATATGGATTGGAGCCGTTGTTCCCTGTGCCAAGTACATTCATCAGAAGTGCTCCACTGCCCAGCAAGGTCGAAGAGGGCAGATGATGGGGCTGGGTAAGACCGCGTGGGTGACATTTTAACAAAGTTCCGAGACTTAGGCGAACAGCCAATTTCTGTGGATATAGCTCTGTTAGATGATGGCGATGGAATCTCTCAGACACTTGCCAAACATCGTGCAGAGGGACACTCTCTGTTGCACCTTCGTCACAGAAGAAACATGTGTCACCTTTTGATGTTACATCTTCGCATGCAACATGGCGCCGCGTGTAAGGGCGATCTCGGGTGTCACCTTCACATGGAGGTATTGTTCGCGACTCTAGTCGTGCCAGTCGACTTGAAGAACATTTCAAACGGCAAGATGTGTGCCACTGGGCACTATATTTGGCAAGTGTCTGAGAGATTCCATCGCCAAACAGAGCTATGTCCACAGAAATTGGCTGTTCGCCTAAGTCTCGGAACTTTGTTAAAATGTCACCCACGCGGTCTTACCAAGCCCCATCATCTGTCCTCTTCGACCTTGCTGGGCAGTGGAGCACTTCTGATGAATGTACTTGGCACAGGGCACAACGGCTCCAATCCATATGGGGATGGCCGGCTGTCGACGTAGATGGTTGCAGACTGTCATCTTGTACAATCTTACATCGCTTCTTTGCTGGCATGGTGGTTCTAATCAGTCATCTGCAAGAAGAGAAACACAGATTTATTTGTCATAATAATATGTTGTTTTGGTTTGCATGATTGTGGCGTTTCTTGATGGCGTATCTATGTTGGTTTTCGGTGCAGTTTGGTATTGGAAGCCTTATATCTGGGGAAATAATAAAAATGTTCATATAATGATATTTGCTTAGGGGATCGGACAAATTTTGGGTTTTGTTCATAAACTGCAGCTATTTCGCATGCATTCGTATATAATTATGATTGCAATGCATTTCTGTCGATTGCCCGATTATTTGTGTTTATGAAAACATATAGAAAATAATATTGCATTCAGATATGTATGTTCTTAATTGACTACGATATGGTACTTCTTGTTATGCGTGAATCGTATGGACACAATCTTTGATGTTCACACATATAGCTGATATTGCACAAAATAGTAATGACACTGTATCTTAAATTGTTTAGTGTCTACTGATCATCAAATTGATCACATATGGACTTGTTAATATAGATATTCTGAACGCATGTCTTGAAGTTATAAAATATGATAAATTGTCATATTTCTGCATCAGCAATGACTTCCGTTTGTACGAAAACATATAAAACAACATTTTATTCATGTTTTTGTGACATGTATTCAAGCAGATATGCCGTTTAATAAATTTTCACGACGCACATGGTGGCCATCTTGGATTTTCTCAGTTTACGGGCATAAAAGAAAAAATTGAGCTTGGCCCTATATCTGGAATCATTAAGTACCTTCTGATCATCAACTGTGCCAATTTTGGTGCTTTTACCACAAAAGCCACAATTATTTCACATATCTGCCTCACTACTTGGCCGGCTGACTATAATACAAATCGGAGAGTTATCAGTAAATGGCAGTTCGCCAAGACAGAAATCCTTGAAAACACCATGACAGCAGGTTACATATAGATTACGCATCTTTCATCGCTTTCGGAAAACTGTTCTTTTATTCGATTCGGTAGGTTCTCCCATTATTTCCGGACTCCGTATGGTTGTTCAAGCTGGACAGCGAGGACGAATGAAGGTCACACTGTCCGCCATCTTTCATCTGAATTATCTCGCAGTGTTCAAACAAATTGCATTTCACGGCACATTCGATAAGTGACGAGACGATGATCGAACTTAGACATTTCCCTGCTGGGGTCAGACCGGGCTGGAATATGTAATTCACACCGCGATATCGTCGATCTAAGAAAAACAAAAAATTGGGAGACATACATACATACTATGATATATTACATTCGTGTATATGTCGGTTCCTATTTGATATTGTTGAGACGACACGGTGATGGCCCATCATGGTTGATCCCAATGTTGAGAAATACACTCAGGGATAATTTTGTTGGTATGCTCCACACAGCCTCGTCTTCAGATCGTGCCATTTGCTATACCGGTTTATATATTTTTATTTAATGCTGAGGTTATACGTATCCACACATCTTAAGAAAATTTAAGAGATATGTAGACCATTTTTTTTATCTTATTTTGGAATATCTGTCCACGGACGGAATGTTTACATAGTTATTGCCCCAGATTTGGGTTGTTATTGATCAATCTCATGTTCACATGATATGGTATATTCAGAAACTACGATCATCATTCTTTTAAAATATCCAAAGGGACCATTAAAAATAGTCTGCAGGATACTATAGAATTTTGACAAATATCCTATTAGACAGTCATACGATCCTGTACTGCAAAGACTGCTCTCTAAAATAATTAGACTGAAATTCAATCTATCAGATCGAAATTAGTGACCAATCTTTTATTGGATTGAAAATATTCAATCTAATAGATTGAAAACGATATAATGAATCTGTTGTAGACAGGAAATTCAATGTAATAGATTGAAATTTTTAATCTAATAGATGGAATAGATTGGTCACTAATTCCAATCTGCTAGGTTGAATTTTCAATCTAATGATTTTAAAGAGTAGTTTTTCCGATTTTTAATTCATGTACCAACCAGAACATCATTGTCATAACTTGCCTACCCGTGGTTTCCATTTGAGCAGGAGTCTGTAGCGTAGACGTTGTCCTCTCTTGACAGATGTATTCAAATGTAGTGCCACATGGTCTAGTGTGCCAATCGGCTCTCAAGTCATTGAGGTATGTCTTGAGTACAACACACTTGTCTCCCTTGTCTAGATCGTTCGGTTCACCACTACTAGTATCCCAATGTGTCCACGCGGCAGGCCTCCCATCAATCCACCGAAAATCTTGGCTATCTGTGGAGTTGTCAGGTAGTTTCAGGCCCAGCCAACAGGTCCCCACACTGAAAATGTTCACGGCAAAATCATAATAAGGATAGGGGGTGTAGGGGTGGGGTGCGGGGCTGTTGCGGTGATGGGGTTGGGGTGGGCAGGTAGAGGGAAGATTATCTGTCTAAATGCAAGCGTCATGTCCGGTATTCAGCACCCAAAGAGAGAAGTGGTCAAAAGTTTTAATGATGCCGGTAAGATAACAGCATTATCATGATATCATTATATTCCTTGACAACCGGTGAAATAAATAGATACACTAAATGTTTCAGTGAGGTAGGTGGAAGGGATCGGTTGCATTTGTGCTGCAGAGATGTTCAAGCGCCGCGTTTTTCAAACTTGGACTTTTCAAATAGGAGCGAGTTCTGGCTGTCACCCCGGGCCTTTTTCTTTGGTTTGTATTGATACTAGTTGTTTGGTACCTGAGATGTTGTCAGATATGTTTCTACAACAAGGTTTTCAAGAAATTGTCCATCCAAAAAATGTTGCAACTTGCCCCGGAAAATAACTGAAACGTAACACCTTTTGAGTATATACACACACCGTTTGATAATGCATAAATATTCGGAAAAATGCACTGGACTGCAACGAACGTGTTTCTCATTTTAAACTAAAATTCTATTACAGGTAGACCGTTCATATTGCTTACAAGTTGTGTCACGTGCCTAAGATACATTAAGCATGCAGTAATCCACTGACAATTCTTGCCCAATGAGCAAGGCGCACCGTTTCTACCTACCCCTGTTGCTACATGTACTTGCCCCGTTCTCTCCTGAAAGAATTGACCCGAGGTCACCCGTCGTCATCCAGGGTGTACTGGGCTCCATTTGTCGGTGACTGAATCTTTATGTGTAACGAATTTATCAATGACGTAGAATTAGGTTCATCATCACATAACGTGGTGAATTGGCTTTCACGTCAGTGGTGTAAACGAACCTGATCACCTAGCTGTATATCACCAACTTTCACATTCCGTTTCTTATACGCATATTCCGCATTTTGCTGGCCCCGATCGTGGTCAGCATCGCGAATTTCTTAATCTGGGATCCCTGTGCATGCGCGTTCTTCAACCTTTTCAGTAGAATTCGTTTAAGAGTTTACAACCGACATATGGGTATTTGTTGTGTATTAATTTACCGCTGGGACGTCTTTTATACGGAGTCAAAACCCCGAGATTGCGAAGCAATCGGGGGTCTTGACGAGGTATGAAAGACGTCCCAGTGGTAAATTAATACACAACAAATACCGATACGACGGTTTTAAATCCAGTTCTAACCAAAACATAAATGAAAATGGACCAACCAATCGACAACAACTGTCTCGTAAAGGTTTCTTTCTCGATGTGGCTATTACGTTCATCTCCCGCCACAAAACAGTGTTCCGTGGCTTGCACGTGCAGCAATCGTTTAACTATTTACTCTTGCGAGCGAGAATGCGACAGACTTTGCGAGAGTCACGGCACAGCAAGAAAAACAAGTATAAAGGGCTACCGGTACCTGGATTTCTAGGGTAGCTTTACGAAAGTTATCTACATGTGTCTACTTTCTTTCTGCAGTATTATGAAGAAATATTCTTGAGGGGATGACACAGTTCGTACATTTTACGCTGACCTAAAATGTCTCGTGCTCGCCATGGCTACCGGGTGTAACCATACGGTGAACATAAGCGTTGTCTGAAAAGACCGGACCCTTTTCTGAACAACAAGCTTCAGTTTTCGGTGTTTTACGTGGCTCAGTGGATATTTATTTACTTTTAGACAAACTCAAGAACATGAGATAATTCTTGGCAGCGAAAACCTGGACAATGTTTGCGAGCGATAAAAGAATACTGATCTCGGCTAACATCGGATACAAATCGCAAGGGCCACCCTAAATTTATGCAGCTAATACGGAAGACGGAAGGGATTTCGTATGATAGGCATATCTTCCATTTGATTTACAACATTTTGGCATCTATTTGAAGGGGAAATGTTCCCCTGTGGAATACTACTAAATTTGACTGTTTAACGCTTCCGTGTTTTTAGAAGAAAAAAGATTTTAATCCCTAAAACTGCACAAAGATAAGCATTTCTCCTGTTCATCAAATTGCAAAAATTGCTTTGTAAAGACCAACAAGTTCGTAACACATGTCAGGATACGCAAAATGGGCCATGCATTACAGATTAATCAGAGTTTCTGCGACGGTGGCTCCATGAAACCAGGGTACCATCGCCAAGCCCGGTTAATTTGCTTGAGGAAGTTGAAAAGTGCTGTATGCGGATGATATAAGTGTAATCGAAACCTCATACAACGCAAACTGTTCAGGAAAAATAGGTCAACAGATTGGATGATACATACCAACACCTACTATCAGTGTCATATGATGAAATTAACTCACCTCACCTTTCAGACTACCAAATAGGAAAAAAGTCCCGATCCGTTAACCCCCTAAACGTAGTCTCTGCCAAAGAGAATTTTTCAGATTGTATTTCCGGCATCGTTGCAACGAATAATGGAAATCCGATGGCACGGGTGGAAAGTATGATATTTTTCTATTCAACTGCGAATTTTATTTCAATTCACTGCTCGATATCATGCTTCACCGGTGGATTATATTTGGAGCCTGATCACTATTTACAAGTGGCAGAGATAAAGGCAAAGTCATCATTCGTTTTTACAGACACGCGCAGCTTGAGATTTCGACGGTCAACACCTTTATTCGACGGTCATGAAGTTTATCAACTTGTTGCGCTTGAAATAAAACTACTTGCTACCGAAAAATAGAAGTCTAAATTCAATTAGGGAATCAGACAGGTACAGTTTTGTTAACATTGCGTAAGTGTAAATCTTGTGGTGGTCTCTTACCTATCGCTGTCGTTTCGTGACACACTGACCATGTATTCGTCGCTCTCTTCGCTTCACTGGATTTGAAGGAAACTACAGATAGCCCTAACGGCACATCATATTAACCTATATCTCTACAAAAATGACATCGTAAACTATCCCTATGTGGACAGTAATATACCAGAGGGACCTGCATATGGCGTATACCTATCTCGCCTAGTAGCATTTGCTAGATCCTGTGGTAAATGTGACGATTTTAATCAACGTCACAAAACATTGTTGCAGAAACTTGTAAAACAGGGCTATATCATCAAGCGCCTCCATTCGAAGTTTCTCAAAATTTGGCGATACATATCGCATGCTGATAGCAAAATACGAGCGTAGCGTGCAAGATTTATAGCGGTACGTTTCGTAACTTGTGTCTAATTCCTCTTAACCCGGGGCTAGGGGCCGTATGAACCTATGTATTTCAAGATCCTCATAGTGTTGATATGAACAGTCACAATCAAAGCATGACTGAGATACATCATACTCTAGATAATGACTTTACAACGTATATCATGTGGATTAAGAATACAGATCAACGATATGGATTTGATATTTTTGGAACATCATGATGTCTTGCTGTTGACCGATTCTGTCTTGCAGAAAATTAGCCTAGTTTTATATATACTATGATTTATCGTTATAATTTGGTGCTAATGTTATTATACGAATTAGGTCTTTGGGTTATGGACGTGAAAATTCTTTAATGGACGACGGCTGAATATTGAGTGACGGACTAAACGCTTGTATCTAGGTCCGTGTAACCTTGCACAGTTCAATTTTCGTTTTTCGTTTTTGGTTTCTCAAAATCAAAAATTGAAATTTGACCATCAATTTTCAATTTTCGTTTTTTGTTTCTGTAATCTCAAAATCAAAAATTGAAATTTGACCGTCAATTTTCAATTTTCGTTTTTTGTTTTTGTGTTCTCAAATCAAAAATTGAAAATTGACTGTCAATTTTCAATTTTTGATTCTGGGATTACAAAAACAAAAAACGAAAATTGATATTTGACAGTCAATTTTCAATTTTTTATTCTGGGATTACAAAAACAAAAAACGAAAATTGATATTTGACAGTCAATTTTCAATTTTCGTTTTTTGTTTTGCTTCACGCAAAAATGAAAATCAAATATTGAAAATTGCCTCCATTTGTCCGTTTTTCGTTTTTTTAATTGATTTCAACTTTGACGTATCAATGTTAAGTTCGTATGTGGACGGGTTATGATGTCACTTCCAGTACGACGAGTAGAATAGAAAACGCAAATCATGTCGTATAAGAGGTGTGGAGCGTGAGAGGCATGTGGCCACCCAGGCCACCCTCGTGAGCCAGTGTATTGATATATTTGTTACTGTATCTATACAATGCCTTAGTTAGTTGCACACGGTAGTTCTGGATAAAAAAAAGATCAAGGGTATCCTCTAAATCAAACCAAATATTGAACAGGCTTAGCTAGCTCATTACGACAATCCGCTAGCTGTACTGTTTGAGATGTGACATCGCTGGCATAACTTTGATGTCAGGCTGAAATCGACATAATGAGTCAAAGCAAAAACCGCCGGCTTGGGATGCCGACATGCTAATTCAAAATAACCTCGGGGGATGAAATGTTCGAGATTGCGGCAACGACTCAAGAACTCACTCGAATCACCAAAAATGTCCAGGTAAACTCTGTGCGGGGATTCACGATTTACCTGGACTTGTGAAGATGCACCAGACAGGTCTGGATATGTGGCATCCCGCTGTTCTCATTGGTTATTGGCACTGAGGCCTGAGCCAATCAGGACGTAGTCTTAGATTTTTTCATTTCAGTTTAGAGCGCTATAAAAGCGAACAGCATTCATGCATACAACCGCTATTTGTTATTGATTTGAAATATAGTATTTATAAAGATATCAACAAAGATTTAATACCAATAAGAGTAAGCATCGCGGTGATGGGCCGCGAAATCCGTACATGGCAAGCGGCCCGTAAACCACCATTTCAAACAAGCACACAATCGCCACGTTTGATGTCAGACGTCTGAATGATTCAACGCTTCAGGTCCAATCTTCATTCTCTATTTTTGGGACCTGGATCGTTGGAGCGTTCAGATGCACTTCAACGTTCAGCGTCAAAAACGCTTCAACGCTTTAAGTGCGTGTCAAACGCTTCAACGCATCGACGCGGGAAGTTCCTTTGGGGGTTATGATTAGGGTACCCACGTATTTATTATACTACCCTACTTTAATGAAACTCCCATGTGTATCAACCCCGTTGTTCTCCATATAATGCTATAATGCATATAATACACCTGCTGCACGATTGCCTACTCGCTTCTGCACATGCGCAGTTGGCCCATTATATTCTAGCTCGAATGCCTGGCTCCAGGGATCTATATAGTGCAGTGAAACTCCCACATCTTTCCCCTTACTGGTTTTCCATATTATGCTCCACACCTGCCTAAACAAACCGATTTGCGCTTTCCATACTACTTTGCGGACCGAAAGTGACATCTTAAGTCTTGCGCGTGCGCAGTTAACATTGACGAGTGAAAGTTAAAATCAAAAAACGAAAAACGGACATGTCGAGGCAATTTTCAATATTTGATTTTCATTTTTGCGCGAAGTAAAACGAAAAACGAAAATTGAAAATTGAATGTCAAATTTCAATTTTTGATTTTGAGAAACCGAAAACGAAAAACGAAAATTGAAAATTGACGGTCAAATTTCAATTTTTGATTTTTAGAAACCAAAAACAAAAAAACGAAAATTGAATTGTGCAAGGTTACACGGACCTATCTACAACATTAACGACATTCATTCCCTTTTGGCCATCTGATTAAAACCAGGTCTACAATAACCGTTCACCACCTTTACTTGTCGCTCATGTAGATTTGTGACCAACACTCCCGTTTCCGAGTTCTGAGTACTGACCAATCACAGAGACTCTCTACGATTTTGGGATGTATGTTTGAAAACATTAAGGTCAGACCACAATTGTGTGGGGAAGAGAAATATGAAAATCTCCTGAAATTTACCGATATATCTAAATTCTATTAATATTAAAGGTGAAATGCAAAGGTTTTCATATTTTTCATTTTGCGTTCTTTGTTGGTTAGTTAATGTTGAAACTATCAGTCTATTTACTTCTTTTGTTTTGTCTGAAGTATTTTGTCTCCTATAGTAGCTTTAGAAAAGTGCTTCAAAGTTGTTATTTCAAGCCCGACCGATTTCATAAAGGAAATCAGCATCGCTTATCTGCCCTTGTTTGACGCTGGTTTGTGACGAAGTCGACAGACTGATATTTCTATTATTATTCAACTTATAAAAAAAATATAAAAATAAAAATTTAAAAATCTTTGCATTTCACCTTTAATCGAATATAATAGTATTTTCTAAAGAATATCTTATTAATCTGCTGAAACAAGTTAAAGTGGATGAGATGATGAGTTTTACATCTACACATTTGTACACATCGTACACTCTCGCCCCCTTGCTGCAAAGCGATACAGCTATCAGAAGAACAGGACGACGCGTCCGGCCTATGTTTTTGAACACGGAAATCCGAGTCTGGTTCTCTGAACTTAAATCAGCGACATGTGAGCCGTGGAGCGTTTTTTTAAAGATCTGGTTTTAATCAGATTGCCCATTTTGGATGATTTGTCCTTTATTTACGCTGGTCTCTTTTGTTTTAGATACAGACGCGAAATGGCCACGGTGGTCACATTTTTCGCGTTACGTGTAGGACATTCCTTGTTTCGTTCAAAATGTCCTCATTTCCCACATCAGAAGCATTTCCCCTTTTTCGATTGTTTGCCATCAGGATGTTTACTTTGCTTTGGCCTGGGACTGAGACGTTGCCGTGCCCGTCCTTTGATTGGCAGAATTCGAAGCCGAGGGGTAAACAAACACATCGCCCTCGGTAATTGTCCAATGAAGCGATTTAATAGCGATGTTACTCAATTCATAAACATTTTTAAAATTACTCTTAATTGACTCTCTCGCACATTACCACCACAACCAACCTTAAATTGTAGGAGATTTTTATGGCGTTTTATATTTGTTTTATATTTGTGAATTGTATCGCCTGTCAGATGATACATGGTGGTGCCCAGAGTCCAGAACTACAAAACTATATCTTTATAGTTAGCAAAATATCACCATAATTGTGTTATAATGCAAGTACTTATTCAAGGTAGTCAAACAGTCTTCCGTGCAATGACAAGGAGCGATGTGCGTACTTACTAAAGGGCGATACCCGGAGACGACAAATGAAAAACGACTTAGGAGTTAATACCTGTGGTGAAGTGATACTAGGACTACCCACTGACTACCTCACGAATCTTCAATAAATTACCTATTTCAAAACTTACCTATTTCTCGTTATGAATTGCAGAAGTTGAAAATGGTCCAGGGGTGTTGTTGTAGTTATTAAAGTCTTGTTTTCTTGTTCGCACCTCTGTTTGGCCTCTTCATACACAACCATGTTACCGCTGTGCGTGTAAGTTGTGTTTTCCGCTGTGATTGACATGATGAGCCCAAACGACATCAAATTAGACCAACGACGCATATTTTTTTCAGGTGAGACAAACCAGTAGTTTAAATCTACTGACAATGCAGGTAAACCGTATAGGATTTGGACGATGCAGTGCATACACTGGTGTGCTCTATGCTAGGAAGCGCCAGTTTTTTTTGATATAAGATCGATTAATAACATCCCAAGATGGCGGAATGTTTAATGTTTGTCCTACTACATTTTGATGCAATTAACCACTTCACATTCTGAATTGGTTTGAATGAATAGGATGACGCATACAAATGAACGTTTTAACAATAACTAACAATATCATATAATTAGCACTATGGGCTACGCCATTTAGGAATTAATCGGTGAGTCGTACTGTTATTTACGTTTCAATGAGAGCGTAGTATTTTGTTAAACATGGTTAAGCGTGCGTGTCATTCCTTGGAAACACGATACTTGTTTGGTCCATATGTTTGAACCTTTTTAACCTCCCGACAAAAACATATCTCCGACTCTCAATGGGCGTTAAATAGCCTTTTTGGGACGGTTTCGGTTTCATGTGACTTCGCCAGACCCCATAACAATCGTAACGAAGTTTCAGGACGTTCCGACCAAAATAAATGTTCCCCCCAATTTTCATTTGTTTTTGGTTTCCGTGACCCCATAGCTTTCATGACAAAATTCGAGAAAAATCCGTCAAACAGTTAAAAAGTTAAGGGAACGTGATAACGAAAGTTGAGAGGGGAAGGAGGAGAGAGAAGCAGAGAATGAGAATGTGCATTCCATAGGGTTTCGCTAGCTATGGCTAACGTAGTCCAAACATCATACGTCTGTATTAGGGCTATATCGATGGTAAACTAGAAACACGTCTCCCATTACAAATACAAAGGCATTTCCTTTGTGTAATTGCTCGATAATACGCCTAAGTGCACACTTAATTTTCAACATTGAATTTCAGAAGGGAATGCAAATGTTGATATTCTTTCGATAGAACGGATGTGCTATAGTGGAAGAAGATCACCGCCTCACTCAAACACTGTTACTGACAATAGCTAAGTGGAATTGATCGTTGAACAAAAGTTTGTTTTTATCATACAGCCTATTGTTTACGTAAACTTGACGGTGTTTGCTATTTGTAGTTATGGCAACTATCTGACAGTTATATTTTCTTATGAATACAGGAAAATTCCGATTAATTATGTCAAAATGTGCAGCCTTTGAAATTCTGGTAGATACATCAGCAAAAAATCCGAATTTTGAGACACCAGGACAATTTCTATGAACCACATCGATTCTTTGGATATTGATTCCTGAAACCTCAAAAACTCATTTCTCCAGAACAAGAAACGATGGTCCTCGTAAAAGGAGAAATGGTGCTTACACAGGAAACGCTGATGTCATTTCGTCTTCTCCAAAGAGAAAAACTATCGCTATATATCTGGAGAATCTGGAGAAATTGTGTTTCCTTAGACATACATGTACCATATAATTTCACAATTTGATGACGTGTACATCGGCTATAATGTAATCAGTCTCATTAACGGTTTCTTCTATAGGGAGGTTATCGAAGGTCCGCAGAAATCTCGATCGCCAAGTAAACGTGTGAAGCGGAAATAAAAAAATTGTATTTTAAAAATGTGAAACAAGGAATTACAACACATATAAGGTCACTGGGATTTTCGTCACTCTACCGTTTGTTTTCCAACAGTTCATCTAATCTGATGAAATGAGAAAGTTCAATTCCAAAGTTCAAGGTAAAAATTTGCCTCAATGGGAGACATTTCTGCCACTAGATATTTGTCAAAACAACAAAAATCACTGTTGATGATTCACTGTTCACTTCACTGTTTTTAAAAATAAAATCATGAATTAGGAGGAAAATAAATGAGTTCCACTTCAGAAATTACAGTTCTCAGAAGTCGGGAACTTAAAATCCGACTTCGGCTCGGAATTATGTTCGAATATCAGACAACTAAATTTAGATAAATGTATTGCGCAAAATTGTCATTTACTCTCTAAAAAAAGTTGAGTGAAATTCCACTCAAGTAAGAGTGAAAATTGATCCCACTCAATACTTGAGTGAGATTTTCACTCAACTTGAGTTACTTTTCACTCAAATTGAGTTAAATGCACTCAACTTGAGTGACATTCACTCAAGCATAAGAGTGGAAATTGATCGCACTTGGTTTTAATCGAGTTAAGTGAAAATTAACTCAAGTTGAGTGAAAAGTGACTCATGTTTGAGTGAACAGGTACATTTCACTCAAACTTCAGTAGAATACTTCACTCAAGTTTTTTTTAGAGAGTACGCGCCTCCGTAGTATTTCACTTATCAGGCTTGATATGTGCGTGTTGGCCCCACACGATGGTTTGCCAATGTTGCAGTCCGCTTAGTATGCCGAATTTGTAAATTTATCGAAATGCTTACATGAATTTTCAATGACAACAATCAGTTACGTCAAGAATATGAAAAGATACTTTTTGATAGCTTACTCACGTCAATTTATCATCTGCGTCTTCAATAGTGAAGAAGGTTTACTGCAATGAGACAGGCAAAGAGAACTTGCGATGTGTTCTCGTAATGATAATTTCAAGCGGTCGAATTGAAAAAAAAAGAAGAAATATCCAACAAAAAGAAAAAAGTGGTTTCGCTTTGTGGGTTACGAGGTGGTAATGAAAATTTCACAGACAGTTGGGTAATATACGTCCACTCCAGTACTTAATACAGCCATGACTGATCATTTGAACATGTCATTATTTTCGAAAAATGTTGTGATGGTGTACATGTCCCACCAATGCCTTTCTAGATCGGCAGAACCGTATATACCGAATGAATCACTTCACTTTTGAATGCTACCCCAGCTGTTCCTGAAAACTTATAGAACCCACAACTTTAACTTTCGAAAAGAAATGTTTGTCACGTGATGTGTACAGAGCGAATACGTATGTCCTGTGATTCCTCGCTTTCCAGGGATAAAACTGGCAAATTCACAACGTTAGTACACGCATAACGACTTTCCGAATTGTTTTTAAACATTCGAAGGTCCTCGTCAATTTGTCGCTCGTTTAAAACCAATTATCTATCTATCTATCTCTATCTATCTCTATCTACCAAAACTGTGTATTATTGCAGTGAGAAACCATTGCTTTCTAATTTTTGCGTGAGAATTCCTTACTTCATCTGACTTTTTATTGTGTGTGCAAACTAGCAATCAAAACGTATTACCAATTTCAACGTGTTGATTTAACATATCTGGTAAGGGGATTTTTGTATATAGTTTGGTTGTGGAATGACTATTTTTACTAGGTCTACAGATTTGATCTGTTTCTTTTCCATATTTAACTATCTGTACATCTAGAGCCAGGCATCAAATCGCGTAAATATTTACGATATAGCGTGGCCCTGCTTGTACGTTATATATGACTGCTTTCAAAGAAATATGCAGTCAGTGTATTTGTTTGTGGGGTCACATGACTTCTTGTCAGTACAGCGTCATCGTTTTCTACCACACTTTTATTGTTGCGTTTAATTAATCCGTTGAACTAGATCTAGTAGGTATTTAAAAATTATGTCAGTCCCAATCACAAACCAATAAAACCGTTGAATTTTGAAAGCAAATGGACGTCGAAAGGCTCCAACATTCAAACTATATACATGTATATCGCATAGCGCGTAGGATAAACCCGTTGTGCGACAGAAAAATATTGCCACATTCCTTTATAAGCGTTTTCTCTTTCAGGTGTACTGAGCAGAAAACACACGCTAGTTGTGCCTGCTTGATAACCTAATTTCTCGCTGAAGGGAGTACCGTAATACATGTTCAAAGCCTAGACCCGAGTATTACACATACGTATTGATCAATACTCCGGTTAAAAGAAATCATAGTTTGCTCCCTTTGACCGTATTTTTATATCATTTTACAGTTATACCTAAATGCGCGATCTTTAGAACAAAACATTTTGTTCATTTTTTCCCAAGACAATGGAATCGTTATGCAGAATTTTCATGCTTATTCACCGGTCAGTGGTCCGTGATAAAAAAAAACGGAGTACGTGGTTCGCTGTCTGGTCGGAGTTAAAGACCTATTCCAATTCCATATAACAGTATTAGCATCAAATTCAAAAAGACAATCATAGTATACATAAACATAGGCTTGTTTCCTGCAAGAGAGAAGCGGTCAACATTTTTCATTGATGCCGGCAAGACATCATGATGTTTCAAAAATATCAAATCCGTATTGCTGATCATTCTCAATCCATAATATTCGTTGTAAAGTCGTCATCTAAAGAATGCTGTATCTCAGTCACGCTTTGATTGTGACTGTTCATATGAGTACCGTGAGGATCTTGAAGTACAGGGCTTCATACGGCCCCTAGCCCCGGGTTAAGCGGAATTAGACACAAGTTTTACAACCATTCCTCACACACTCCTCTCACATCAGTTCTCACAACGTTTTGAAATATTTTATTATTAAAACTTAGAGTTCTTCTGCTGACTGTACTTCAACCGTATATAGCTATATAGCTGAAATATTGCTGAACGCGACAATAAATCTAATTCTGTATCTCTCCCATCAGCACAGGACCTGGGACAAGAGTAGTGAGGGGTGTGAGGGGCAGACAATGAAGTGGAATAGCTGATCGGATGTCATCCGTACCCTAACCTATAGTGAATAAAATAAAGGTGGATAGCTGTACTTAACTACATAACCAGTATATTAAGGATTAATATTATTATTAAATTCTTCCTGTTTCGTTTAGATACATTCCACCCCCAAAAACTCCTGGTCCAGGCCCTGTCCAATCAACGTGCTGCGAAAATAGTAGCCCGCTGGACAGTTAGGTTAAGCGAACGACATAATAAGTCGAGAGCATGGTGTATTAACCCGCTGATGGCCATCTGTTCCACTGTCCTACAAAAAACCGACGGCAAATTTAAACGAATGCACGGTCAAAACGCCTATGGCGAAACGTATTCGGCATAAAATACAGGAAATGGTTACCTTGATACTGAGGGCCGTCGATCCCATTGTCCTACAAAACTTTATCAAACGACATGTATTCGGCCAAAATGCCAAACTATTTGTCTATTCATCTAGTATTATATTTGTCCAATATTTAATACTTTTATTTATTTATTTATTTATTCGTCTGTTTTCTTACTTATTTATTGCTATTTATCATATATGACTGAGTGCATGAGGGTGCCTGTTGTGGGATGGTGTTATACCAAAGGATTGCACCAAAATCAAACAGAAAACACGAAACTCTACAAACTCTTTTATTTCTTTGTGATACAAACACAACACACTGAAGACCAGTGACGGGCTAGACCAGACCGAAAACAGCATACGGATGACGATAACACGAATAGAACAGCGCCGAGACTGATAACGCACCAGAAAGAGAACGTCCGGAAATGGAATACTCAACTCCGCACAATTACCAGCCGCGTCACCCCTGAGATGCCACTGAACTGACGGTTGTTTAATACAGAATATGATCCTTTGACTTTCACGCAATGTAGGACGTAGCCTGCCATCATGTATCCCGATACACACTCCAAGCACTGTTACAGGCACAGATTTCTGGAAAAAACAGCCCTGTTCTCAAGGGAGTCGTTAGGGAAGTCGTTGGGTGGGATGGACTCAATTTCGATATGCGCCCAATTGCATGTTATTTTCCTATCTTGGACATTAGAGTAGCCTACTGGGCACTCTAATGCAAGCATAGAAAATGACCCCCCCCGATGGAAAAATCCTGTCGACGCCCATGGTTCTCCCAGTTTTCTGGACGGCTTTGCGTGCGAAGGGGTACAAAGATAAAAGAATCACCAAAGCGATTACAATTCTACAAGAATGACTTTTACAAGAAGGAAGTTGTCATGTCCCCACTGAGTTTCGTCAGTTTCATCCACGCAGGAAGTGGCCATGGGGGCGCGGACATTTGCCTCTGGACATCTCAGTGCAAGCCGAAATGTTAAAACGCGAAAATACAAATGTTTGAATATGGTTCTCGATTTCACAAGATTACCTTTTCACAACAAACTGGCGCCTAGTGCAATTTAAGATTTGTTCTCTCCAAAAATTTCATTGATTTTTTTTGAGTGGAATATGCAAAGAACTGGAAAGTAAAAATAATGCAAAAAGCATCTCAATATGTTTGACAATAAAGTCGGATATATCTTATTCTCGTTTCGGGAATATAACATTGGGAATGGACTATTACGGCAATACGTTTCAGTATCGGAAACAATGATCAAATGTCAACGGACAACATATGTCAATTGTTTTCTTTAGTTATAAGTTTAGTTTAGTCGAGTAGGTAGGTCTTCCCTTTTGTTTCAGCGTCGGATTTCAGTATTGATGAAGATGTCGAATAAAGGTCACACTCTCCCCCATCTTTCATCTGAATGATGTTGCACTTGTCAAACTTGTTACACTTCACACCACATTCGATTAGTGATGTCACGATGGTCGACTGTAGACATATCCCTTCTGGAGTCAAACCGGGTTGGAATATGTAATTCACCCCGCTATGCCGAACTACAAAAGACAAAATTCGTACATGTGTTTAATTTTAATCGACTCTGCGAAATAAATTAAAGTTGGATTCCGAAAATCGAATAATCCGGAGCTCCCGATATAGCCATTTTACACTCCGATAGTCAATCGATTGACTAGCCAAGCGCGTGGGTAAGTTCATGGTAATTCCCGCAATAAATTGGCAGATTGTGAATGAATCTAACCATATTAACCCTGTCTTTGAATATAGGATGCTTGATTGAAGCTTATTTTCAGTTCAAGGCATTATCTCCATATATTTCAAAGCATACTCTCAGTTATTCATGTTTTCACCCAGGTGTATGGAAACTCAACACCCTGAGGCGTCAACGAATTTATTATCCCTCAAGCCTTTTTATCAAAAATATGTAAAACGGTCTACCATTTGGAACCAACGGTACAGAGGACAAATTCAGCCATTTGGTTACGAAAATGTCCTCATTTTGCTACTGGACTCGAAAAGCACAATCAGCGATAATCCATTTCGATCTGTTTCGTCCGGAAGCCGACTTTTATTTTTGGAACAAATAACACCTTTTGGTGAGTTATATGTCGGATACTTCAATGAAAATGACGCGCTATGACTTTATTCCATTAACTTTAAGTTATTCCATAAATATTGAGATATGGTTCTTTGGAAGCTAGAGCGTCGTTTCCAATCGCACGTGAGTAGTTTTTTTTATATACGTCGAGTATCAAGACATCACTCGTGGTGTATGGGTTTATACGACGACCCGACCTGTTAGCCAATCACAATCCTGATATTGAATACAAATTTGCTTGTGGGATATGCACCATTCTTGAATAGAATGATATGTATCACATGAGTGACATTCCACGCATGTATCTCTTTTGAATTTCATATCAGGTACATATGCGATTCACATGTGCATGGATATGGCTAAATTCATCAACCTGTATGGTTATGGGAAAATCTTCAATGGCAAAAGTTACAAGTGCAAAACCCTTACATGTCAGACGTCACTCAACTCACATTTTAGTGTGCATTTTTCATAAATCAAATTTCTCACATACATGTCTGATGCTAGGTCACTCCTGGGAGCTCACACATGATTCACATGAGTTGCAACTTTTCCTGTGTATATGCAGAGTTGCGACATAAGAACTACCATTAGCTATTATTCATAAAACAACTACCAAGAAATGATGAACAAAACACTAGAAATAATCTTTTAGAAAAAGTGCAACAAAATAATTGAACAGATCCCTATCTGGATCTAGAGAAGCGAGGAAACACGTGGCGGAGAAAAAATCCTAATAACTCTATACTTGACTGGGAGGAGGGGTTGGCACTTTCCGAGCCAGTGTTGTCTCTTTGCTCCTATCTCCGGAACGACAAAAGCTTGACAGCTGACACTCCGTGACTTCGTAGCTTATCATATTGGGGTCATTGTGAACCTATTTGCATAAACTTGGAGCAGAGGATCAGAGGTAAATTAAAAATGGCGACCATGTGGGGTACTAGACAAATGATGTTTCCCTCATTTTCTTTGCGAGGAAAAGTGGGCAAAAGCTATTTTATTTCACATCAGATTATTATTTACTAATTCATTATGCAGTTCAATCCACAAAAAATTCGAAAAATCTGAGCGAAAAATAGCCAAAATACCATTTTTGAAAATGACGTCACTGTGACGTCATCATAGCAGTCATCTTGGATTTTACATTTTCTAGTAGAGTTTGATCCAAAGATATAGTGTGGTAAGTTTCGGCACTCTAGTCTTAGAGATAGCGAGAATATATATGGGGAATGTTTAATTTCGAATTCGAGAAATGTTTCCATGCATATAGAACGAACCTATCGTTCCGATCATTCATTGGTTGTTTTGGATATTCAACTCAGTGAATTCAAGAGAGGTAAGGCTTTGCGGAAAATGAACAATTCTCTGACGATCTCGATTGCATTTCCTGCATAAATCAAAATATCAATGAGGTAAAGGAATAATATAATATCTCTGTGTTTAGCTCGGATAATATTCAAAACATTGCAGATAATGAGTTGAAGTTAATCATAAATCATCAGCTTTTTAACAAAACTTTTTTGATGGAAGCGAAAACGATATATTTTGCAAATTTCAAGAAAAAGAAGGAAGAGGAGAATTTTGAAAGCTTGTGTGGGAAATTGCCGAAATTAAAGAAAATCTGGAACGGAATGATTGGCAAATACTAGAATGAAGAAAAGAGAGGTAGAAGCCATTAGGCATTAACAAATCAAAGGAAACATAGCGAGATCAATAGAAAGATGGATAGAAGGGAAAACCCAACTAGCTGTTTGTGAGCTAGATTGGAAACAGATAAGGAAGAAATCATTATACGGATCAAACTTGCATTTTGAATAAAGTGGAATGTTTTTATAATGATTTATATTCCGAATTATGAACCAAGAAATTCCTAAATTATCTGATATGATAGAGAGAAATTTCTTATGTGGAAGCAGGTTTTATTATCAAAATATAAAAAGGAACAAAAGCCCAGGGTGTGACGTATTTTCGTTCGAATTTTGTAAGGATTTTTGGAAACAATTATGCGATGTCTAAATTATGGAGCCGTTAGAGAGGAGATTTAAAGTGCGCAAAAATAAGGTATACTACATGTATTTCCAAAGGAGATAACTTTCCTGGCATTCCGAACTTCCTGGGTTGCTATTCGTTCATGAACTTTGCTCCTAAGAGAATGAACCAGTCTAATAGAGAAATGAATTAAAAATGAAATTGATGTTCAACTTACCAGGAATACCATCACTTTCCACATCACAAGCTGTTTCGGTTTCAACGATTTCCTCGGTTTTTTCCTCCTGGCATATGAAGGAATTTTTCTCGTCACACGATTGGATATCCATGAGCCAACTTACATTGGATAATGATCTCGTTGCAACAAAGCATGTGTCAGTCGGCTGATTAGTCTCTCCACTCATTGATATAGGAGTGGATGTATCACCATGTCTGCCCATAGGGCCATTATGCCCACTGCCATCAAAGTAATTATCAGACAATTTCGAGATATTCCCATTTCTTTGTCCTATCCAAGTCTTCTGTATACTGAAAAGGTAAGAATGATAATGTCAGTGTTATAATTCTGTTTTGAGATTTACAATTATATAACTTGGCTGAAGAACTGTCGGCTATATCAACTGAAAACAAAATCTCTCCTCGATTTGGAACATCATGATGTCTTGCCGGCATCATTGAACACTGTTGACCGCCTCTCTCTTGCCGGAAACTAGCCTATATGTTTATGTATACTAGGATTGTTGTTATTCTTTTTTTTTTTAAGTTGGGGTTAATGCTGTTACATAAAATAAGTCTTTGGAATATGGGGCGGGGATTCTTTAATGGACGACGGCTGAATAATGAATGACGGACCAGACGCTTGTAATCGGTAGCAATTGCTCGGTTTGTCCGTTATATTTTTTAACATGTTATTTTCAGTTTGGTCTTCTAATATCTAATATACCATTGAGCGAAAAGTAGTGAAATTCGAAATAATGCTATACATATGAAGAATTTTTTCTAAGATTGCCATCGTTTTATTTTTTATTTATTTTTCGAATTATTGAGTATTGAACTCATTTCTAGGACAAAATAAAAAAGATACTATTTTGTTTGAATAGTGTATGATAGGAATCTTTAAGTTCAAATTTTTGCGTATCACTGAATAAGTTATTAGCAAGAATATTTGGAGGCTAAATTTTTACAATGCGCTCCATTCACGTTGATAATAAATTGAATTGAGAAATGAATGAATAGCTTCCACGAAATATGTAAGTCGTTTTGGTGAGTTTATTCGCCGAGCAAAAACTAATAAGGTGTCGAAGAGCTTATCGCTGTGGTTCCCGGAACCTTATTATCATTCCATGCAATCATTTGAAAATGGCGAAAACAGAAAGCCTGGATACACTGTCAGAAGGATGTATTTGGGTGTAGACGTGACGGACCCAAATATGTTGGGTCAAATTCCATTTTGACCCAAACAGTTTGGGTCCTTTTGACCCAACCATTTTGGGCACGTCACGTCTATACCCAAAAATTCTGACAGTGTACCATGATGACTAACATGTATTGTTTGAGCATCATAGATATATGTAATTCGAATAGTTCAATTGACATGAATATTCATTTTGATAGATTCTAGCGTCAGTAGCCACCAAATTCGGGGTCAGCACTCGAACATCTTATCCACATGAGGCTACGACACTACTCGTATAAAATGATATGAATATTAAAAAAATATTTAAAAAAAAACGGATTTTCTATAAAAAGAATCCGTATTTTTTTATCCGAATGAAATTCCTAGTCTATTTTTCGAGTATGATGTATCTCAATCACGCTCCGATTCATGTGAATGTTGATATGGCGATCTTACATTACACGACTCATGGTCCAGAAAACTGCTTGTTGTTAATGATGATGGGTTTTGTTCATATGAAGGTCGGAAGAGGGGATGGAGGTGGAACAGCATGATACCTTTTTTTTTGTCCGAGAAACTAAGGTACCGGTAAGTTTATTTATTGTCTTTTTGGTGATAAAATTACCAAACGCGTACAAAATGGTCTTCCGATGGCTGACGCGGAAATACTTAATGGACCTGATGCAGATATCTACTGTGAAAAATGTTGGGCACCGGATAACCGTCTGGAAAATTAGGTTTGGACGGAAATCTCTATTTTCATATCAACAACAGCGATAGTGTCTAAAGTGCATGCCTCAACTGCATGCAGCCTACTAAACTGGTCTTGTGGTAGGTAACCGTGGTATAGGTTCTGAGTGAAAACAAGGCTTGTTTCTAGTGGTTGTCTTCGACAACGAGCTTCCATTATTCGGTGATACTTCAGGATTGGCCACACGTCCTACTACAAGCCATGCGTATTTCCGGGTATATTTTCATTCTACTGACATTTTTTGGGAATACGAGTGATAGCTGTTATGTGACATAAGGCCGATGTCATCTCACACGTTGAAAGAAAATAAAGATTAGCCAGTTAAAAATAAGATCATGAAAATGGGCAGAAGGTACTCACTCTGTTTTCGTGAGATAAGATATCAGTTCCTGATATTCCATTTCATTTGTGGGATTCACCAGCACCTTTCCGTCATCTATACACTTACTCTCGGCCTCGCCATAATCCTTTGAGATATTATAGTATGTGTAGAGTACATCCGCAGAGGTATACGATAGAATGAGATTGATAGCGCTGAGGCTGGATATCCAAAACATTATCATTATAAGATACTTGTTTGAAGAGAGAATAGAATCAGAGCCAGAAATAATTTTCTGGTTTACGCGAATGCACTCCCAGTGTGTATATCTAGGATATGGTCTGCTGGATGTAGAAGATCAGACGTTTTTCTCCAGGGTTCCCTCCACGGTTCTTCTGTCTATATGGAACAAGAACTAGATCACCACTGCATTTTGTGGACTAAAACATTGCAAACAAATTTGAGAAGAAATTAATTGGAAACTTTGTAATACGAAATATCACTAAGTTATTCTCTGACTACATCCGCCTCTTAATGACCATGTGATTAACTCCAGAGGAAGGGGAAAACAAATCGAGACAATGGACCGATTAAAAGCCGTTGAGGCTACACGGTCAGTTGTTTCCATTATTGGATCTTCCTGACAAAAGGTCTGAAGAGAATGTAAACAAGTTCATACTAGTCTGTCATATGTCGATCAGGATCAGATAGCTATACTTTATGGTAATATATTGGTAAATGTTTTGTTTATTAACTTTTCAGCGAAATATGCTCAAGATTGAACATGCTAAATACAGAAACTATCAGTTCCGTTACGTCGATAATGTCGTTCGTGGGAGTCTGCATTGTTTGCCCGAATCAAGTGTTGTCTTCCTCAAAATATACGAACCATAATAGCATCCACTTAAACTCTTAGACGAAGGAAATTTATTTTGCGGGATCCACTCAACTCATATAACAGAAATGCTTTCAAAACCTTTTTCATCATGGTACTGGGGTAAAGGTACTCAAGAATTCCACGGTTACTGCATTTCACGTTGGTGATGCGTTTGTGGTCAGTGACTCTTGCCGGATGAAAAGATAGTATTTAGTCGCCACTGTCTCATTTAACAACATACAGACTTAAATTAACCCTACCTGGCCTTGGGGGGTAGGGGGGGGGGGGACCAAATGGCTCCCGTACCAAATTTCTGCGCTATCTCCGGAACGACAAAATATGGAGAGCTGAAACTCCTTGACTTTATAGTTTATTATATTAGGGCCATTTTGAGTCTATTTGCATAGCCTCCCCGAGCAGAGGATCATGGGTGAGTTCAAAATGGCGGCCACGTGGGGTACCAGAAAAGTGATGTTTTGGTCATATTTCTTCAAAATTTCCGCTTTTCCGCAATGAAAAGTGGGCAAAAACTGTTTTATTTCACATCACATTAATATTTACTAATTTATCATGCAGCTTTTGCGGAGAAATTGCATAAATAAAAAATTCAGAAAATCCGACCGAAAAATCGACCAGAAAATGCCGTTTTTGAAAATGACGTCACTGTGACGTCATCAAAACGGCCAACTTGGATTTTTTTTTTGTGTAGTAAGTTTCAGCCCCCTAGCTCAAGCGGTAAGAAAAATAATTAGGGGAAGGGGGGAGGGGGGGTTGGCATTCCAAGGTCAGGATACGTCCCAAAAAGCCCAGGCCAGATAGGGTTAATGAACTACTTTTCAGAGGATTATTAAACAACTTCCCCCGCTGTCCACCACGGTACTATAACATTTATTTATACAGGATGGAAGTTGCCATGGAATGAGGACACAATTATTTTTTTCCTGTAAGCCCTGGATTTATTACTGGGCATTTATTGTTTTAGTAAGTCCTGATTAACATTAACCCTCACAGTACCCACATGGTCAAGGGCTTACAGGGTTTTATAATCCAATAATCCCGAATGTATTATTTTGTACACAAAAAACGCCTTTAATGGATATTTACTCTCCACAAGAAGCAGCAAAATAGAGCTCAGTTATATATAATAGCACAAAAAGTAGCTCAGGTGATATATTATTCGCATCGATTTTAAATACAAAATAACATGAGAGGAAAAATCTATTTCACATCTTTCCTGAACAATATGAATATGATATATTTTAGGTAGATTATAGACCGACTAGGGGACCCCACTTGGTTTGAAAGGCTGTGAGAGAGCCATTGGTTAAAGCAATAATTTAAGTTCTTTGTCCGATGAATGGATTCACGTACAGCCGTGAAACTGGGAACTGTACCTCTACTTCTGTAACCGTACAGGCATAATTTGACAATTAAAAGTAGGTGGTTAACCAGGGCCGTTGTAGATGTTTTCCCAAGCAACACATCTCTGTTACAAGCGTCTGGTCCGTCATTCATAATTCAGCCGTCGTCCATTAAAGAATATCCGCGTCCATAATCCAAAGACCTATTCCATATTCCATATAACAGTATTAGCACCAAATTCAAAAAGACAACCATAGTATACATAAACATAGGCTTGTTTCCTGCAAGAGAGAAGCGGTCAACAGTTTTCAATGATGCCGGCAAGACATCATGATGTTCCAAAAATATCAAATCCGTATCGCTGTGAGAGAGGTCCATTTCAGGTGCATTTATCTCTACAGCCTAGGCCTGGAATTGAGCCCATATATCTCTGACATGGGTACATGACCAAAATAAATGTAGAATCATTTCTCTATCATTTTTACAGAAACTGTATCTGTCCGAATCTGCCCTTCCCCATTTGCTCAAGAGTGTATCAGTAACCACTTAGTTATGTGTAACCTGGAATTGAAATTATTGGAGTTTTGGTTTCAGTGGTCACAGAGAAGGCGCTTTGATAAATGTGTTTCCATTCAGCTTCACCAATATTCGGAAGATTCAGGGAATCATTCCAATTAATTTGGCTATCGCAAGGGATTTGCTGAACCGATTTAAGGAGAGATCGATATATAAATTTGAAGCATTCTTGCTTTTTGTGTTTTGTGTCCATTGAAGCTTGATTGTGGGGTTTTCTCATTATGTCCTAGGGTATGTTATGGAAAACAGCGTAATAAGTTAGAAAGTTTTTCGGCTTGGTTTGAAATTTATCCTGAAAAATCTGAAAGGATAAGAATTCAGAGTTATGATCGCCTAGATCTCTCAACACTCTGACCGCTCATGAATGCCAGTTCTTCAGTTCTCTCCAATTGCAGATTGGGGCAGAGTTATATATCAAATCATCCAGGGTACCTGTAATAATCAATTCTGCGTGCATATTCTTGATCCAGGCCCAGAGAACATCCATCCAAAAACTTATTGTTAACATTTTTGAAGATTTTATGCAACCCAACCATATTCAGCTCCCAGACCATGGAGCCTATATTCGGGAAGATCTTGAGCATCATATCAGACTGAAAATTTGTGAAAACTACACTACGTTCAACCCATTTAATTTTCATATAATCAATAAAGGATGGAATGTGTATCATATTTAACCCTCCATCCTCTGTACTGCAAATAATTGTTTTTCTTTTAATCTTGTCACGCCCTCCTCCCCAGATAAAGGCGTACAACATTTTTTTGTAAATCGGTAAAGAAATCGTCGGGTGGGTTGGGCAGAGCAGAGAAGAGAAGAGTAAGAAGTGGTAAAGCGAAAGTTTTGTTAACTGTTATATTTCCAACTGGAGTCAAATTTCTCGTATACCACGATCCTATCAAGCGTCTTATAGCACTAAGATTTGGCATATAATTCAAAGCTGGCATTTCTTCCAGGTCTGGGCTGAAATATACCCCCAGTAGTTTAAACCCTCCAGGATCCCGGTTGATTCTATAGTGTTCACATAATTTAGTTGTGTTACCCTATATTTGCTTCCAATCCACTGGATAATTGATTCTTCAATATTCATTTTGAGACCAGAGCAACTCGAAAAATCCTGCAGGATACCCATGGCTTGCCTTAATGATTCTTTTGATCCACCCAGAAACATCGTAGTGTCATCTGCATATACTGTAGAATTTTAACTTCAGAATTGTCCAGTTTTATACCGTTAATACCCGGGTCTTTTTATTGCTATGGTTAGTAGATCAACCTTCCGGCATTCTCGTTTCAGTTCGACAAAAAGAAGACAGAAAATTGTTGACCTGTAACCATCCGTTTGAATTTTCGAAACAGTCCTATCCATTCACAAAGCGACTCACCGGATCCGAATGACCATAATGCTCTTTGTGTGAACTTCCAGTCAACGCTGTCAGAAGCTTTCTCAAAGTCGACCATGAACAACAGTCTAGGTATGTTATTCGCTTCAGTGCACATCATAACATCGTAAACCATTCTCGTAATTTCACCAATAAACTTACCCAATATAAAACCTTTTTGAGACACACTAATTTTTGATGGAAGAACTTTCCTTATTCGATAAGCAATACAAGATGAGGCTATTTTGTAATTCACATTTAGCAATGATATTGCTCGCCAATTTTTAATGTACTTACGGTCCTTTCCATCCTTGGGCAAACATGTTATTACGCCTTGTTTCTGAAATTCAGACAAATGTCCATTTGCGTACGCATAACTAATTGATCTAAGGAGAAAGACGCCTAGACATTTCCAAGTTGCCATGGAATGAGGACACACTTATAGGAGATTTAAGCCACATGAACAAGGATCAGAGAGTATAAGGTATATGGTATAGATGACGTCATCTAAACTCGTGAACTGTTAACCTCGTGATTTTTTAACCTCGTGAACTTTTTGAACGTTTAACTCCATTTGTCATCTCAACTCCCTTTATTCCTTTGTCACCTCGGTCCATTGCGTTCCTTTGCTCTAACTTTTAACATCTTGGGAGCATGAAATCAATAGACGCGCGTTTTTCTGTCGTGCTGTACACAGTATCCGTTCATTTATGTGAACAGGCTCGACACACAGTCTCGCTTAAGGATGTCCGCTGATGGTTTTTGGCTTTGGCAGCCATTTTGCCTGTTCTTTCTATTGGGTTATCTCCCTTCCCTAGGTTGAGAGATAGGGATTTCCTTTAAAAGCCTTCTAGCCGAGAATTTTGCACAGCAACATCCATCCAATTTGATAAATTTTGATAGACATTGTGTTTATCTGCAAGCAGTTAGAATATAAGAAAAAGTTAAATACTATTTATATGAATTTTTCATGAATATGCTTCAAAACTAGGGATATTCCCTATGTTTTCTGTGTTATCAAATTGAGCATGGGTCAGTCCACTTAACGCTGCCTACAGCTAAAAAATGCACACCAACCTATATTTTTTTCTTTGTTTTTCCTCATATTACACAATTATGAATGCAACAACACACATTATTCAAAAAGTTAATTACTTTGATTTACCACCAGCGGACATCCTTAAGTGAGCTTGAATCAACACATAATTTCTATACGATTCCTATCCTCTTTGTATCGACACCATTCCGCTGTTCCTTGTCCTAGTACGTTCGAGACGACTCACTTTTTGTTCTTTTACGGAGTTGGATGTTACCTTTGTCCGCATATCCAAATAGTAAACGCCATATCAATGTCAAATGTTATAGACTATTGCAAAAGAGGACAACAGAGGAATTGATGCAATGCAGTCATGTCACTCCAGTCACAATAGCAATCAACACGTATAATGTATAACCGGTTACTTAAGCGGATGCAGTTAGGAGGACGAGTATAAGGGGAGGTAACTAAAGCTTGATTTTGAAGACAACGCGCATAGGAAACTTCATTCTATCATATTAAATCTATGGTATTCGAGTATCTTGAGACAATCTAATGACGTCATCAAACCGAAAGTAAGTTTATATGTTCAGCATCGGAAATATTTGTAAGAGTCAAACTCTAATCAGAACCGGTATGGATATAGGAGAGAAGGGACAAAACTCTAATGGTGACCTGCTAGGAGAAACATACTGAACAGCAGCGAGAAAAAAGAACGCATAGATACTAATAATATGTTAATAATCAATTGAGTACATGCCATTAGAACATACTATACATTAACTTACACTTCCGTTCATGAATTATTCCAATAAAATCTACTTTCTTCGTGAATTTATACAAATATTTAAATTTCAAACAGGGCATTCGGTTTTGCAAAGTTCCAAAACTCGATTAATTAAATATATATCATGGTGCACGCTGCGGTGGCGAAGGTGGTAGCGGCGGCGTTGGTGGTGATGACGACGGTAATGGCGAAGTTTAACACGCGTCCTCTGCTGAGATGATATAGGGTATTCATCTCTCTGATAACACTATTATTTCCACTTCAGAACCAATGTTCTTAACATCATTATTTTCTCCATTATCATAGATAATTTCGCCATCACTCTTTCAACTTATCAATCGCCTGCATGAGCGCGTCATCATAGTCGATATCGTTAAAGCTTTGTAGACGCCTTGTTTTTTTTCAAGTTTTGCCAATTCATTACTTGATTTTCATATGATTTCCGGAAAGTCTTCTTCATCCCCCGGCATGTAAATTATCCATGGTCATTTCACCCGAGTCTTCTTCATCATACCCTTGCTTCAAATATTTTGTTGCCTCTCTTCAATATTATCGCTGTACTCCTCATTTATAATACCGGTATTCATCTCTTTCCTCACATTAAATTTAATGCGTATCCCCATATTAGCAGGTTGGATTATCTCCATGGATGTAAACTTTCTTCATAATGACTCGTATCATCTGTTCCTTTTCGTAGATTCCTCCCATATTTCATTTCTGCGCTCTGACCCGGGTTGTCTAGGCGTAGTTGGATTAAGTTTGATAAAGGTTAACCCCAGTTCTGACATATAGGGAAAACGATTTGGCTATCATCCTGTATATTTTTATCACAATATACAAGCTGCATCAATTTTCTATCTCAAGTTACATGAATATGTGGGAAGGAATTATCGGTACATTAAACCATTGCCGTTTTATAAACTTGTAATATATGCCTAATCGCTTATTAATGTGGAGGCTTCGCTTCATTTTCGCAGCCTGGACGTCTGCGGTAGCACGTTTTAGAAGGTTTATTTATGAAAAGCAAACAAAGTAAAAAAATAAAAAAATAAAAATAAAACGATTATCTCTATTAAAATCCATATCAAGAGATACTGTTTTTTTTCGAAAAGACTACATCGTTTCTCTTCATTGTTTTTCTCAATATGATCGCGACTGATTCACGTCTGATCGTTTTCGATCGAGAATAGTGACGAAAAATCGCTACTGAAAGAAAACGCTAAATGGAAACGCTCCACTGTATCATGAGTTTGCGTTCTTTTTTCTCTCTGCTGTTCAGATTGTTTCTCATCGTACTTTGTCATTGCAGCTGCGTCCCGTTTTACCGGTTGTGGCTAAAGCTTGACTTACAAACAAATCCGATACTGAATATATAGCCCTAATTCCGGCATGATGACGTCACTATTACGTCACTGATATGTGTTACTTAATTGACTAAAAATACTCGGAATAATTTAGTTGTAATCTGATGTAGCTAAGTGCGCATGTGCATTGTCTACAAGATCAAATCTGGTCACCCCCGTTACACTCGTCCTCAAAATAGCATCCATGTATAAAAACACACAATTATATAGTATACGTTTGCATTGCTATGGCGATTGAATAGGAATGGCTGAGTTTAATCATTTTCCAAATAGTCCTGAGTCCTATAGTCCATAGTCTTTAACATTGGTATGACCTTTAATATGTGAGTATGCGGGCAAAGGTAAAATCCAACTCTACAACAGAACAAGGGGTGGGCTGTTTCGAGCGTACTCGGACAAGGAACAGCTGCGTGGCGGCGGTGCGGAGCACTATACAATTTCAGTGTGCATGCAAAATCACTCGAGCGAGACTATTTGGACTTTATTTCACAAAAAGGCGGTATTAGACTGAATGACAACTGTTATTGTGTGGAGCATAGCAGAAAAACGCGTGTATTTTGATTTTCTGTTCATAGAAACTTAAAAGAACAAAGGAACAACGGTGGTCGAGATGAATAAGGAACATAAAGAACTAAAAGGAGTTAGAGTTCAAACGTTAACGGGGTTAACATTCACTTGGTTAAAGGTTCACGAGGTTACTGACGTCATCTATACCCTATACCTCATACCCTCTGTTCCCTGCTCTTGTGGCTTAATGCGCCCATTGTTATACTACTTGGCACAAGCATTTGTCTCTGGGCATGTCAGCTGTAAGACATGAAATAGTGTTTATTGAAATGTCAAACACGTGCGAACTCGAAAATACAGCAAAGTTATGAAACTGGTTCCCAACTCCACAAGACTACCTCTAGCTGATCAGCGATACGGATTTTATATTTTTGGAACATCATGATGTCTTGTCGGCATTATTGAAAACTGTTGAAAACCGCTTCTCTCTTGCAGGAAACTGGCCTATGTTTATGCATACTATGATTGTCTTTTTTGAATTTGGTGCTAATACTGTTATATGGATATGGAATAGGTCTTTGGATTATGGACGCGGACATTCTTTAATGGACGACGGCTGAATTATGAATGACGGACTAGACGCTTGTATTAGAAATGTTCTCTCCAAAAATGCCTTATCGATATTGTTGGTTGAATGGAATATATACAGAATCAGACAGCAAAACTAATGCAAATATCTCCCCATATGTTGGGCAATAAAGCCGGATCTCGTCCTGGACCAATATTATTCAGGCATCATGTTCCAATATCAGAATACAAACCGTCAATCGAGCTTTATGAATAGCTGTCAGCTGTTTTCGTTAGTTTCAATTACAGTCGAGTAGGTAGGCCTTCCCTTTTGTTTCAGTGTCAGGTTTCAATATTGAAAAAAGCTGTCGAATAAAGTTCACACCGTATTTACTTTATGGGAAAGTACAGAATTTCGCTCATCTTTCATATGAATTACGTCGCACTTGTTACACAGTACACACTCGATTTTTCTGAAAACTCCGGCGTCGAATGTATGTGGATATTGAAAAAATCAAAATGTCTTTGACGTCATCTTGACGGAAGAACTTGATGCGAAAGAACACATACCGTATAGAGATGTATCCACATGGGATGTTCAAGAAAACTAATCGCTGATATATTGACGCCACAAGCCATAAAGCATTCATTAGCTCTACTATATACACGGGACATCATTCATGATATGCTTCTTTGTTCATAGAGCTGCTTGAATTTCTCATTAATAATATCTATGTGAAATTTGGCAATACAATATATCAACAGCATATACGTATTCCACCGGAATCTAATTGTGCACTCCTGTTAGACCTATATCTGTTCACTCATGAATACGGCTATTGCGCATTCGGTAACCAATCGTTTCAAAGCCCTTTACTTTCATTCATTAAACGCTATATAGACGATTTTCTCGCTGTGGATAATCGCTATACATATGATGCAATGAATGATATATATCCGCCTACACTGGAGTTGAACGAAACGATATACATATCGCTTGCTGACAGCAAAAGACGTTTCGTAACTCGTGTCTTATTTCGCTTAATAACCCGGGGCTAGCGACCGTATGAACCCATGCTTTCAAGATCCTCGCGATGTTCATCTGAACGATCATGATCAAAGTGTGATTGAGATACGTCATTATCTAGAAAGCGGCTTTACCACGAAAATCATATGGATTGAGAATGCGGATCAGCGATACGAATTGGATATTTTTGGAACATCATGATGTCTTGCCGGCATCATTTAAACCTATTGCTGCTTCTCTCTTGTAGCAAATTAGCCATTTTTATGTATGCCAATGATTTGTTTCTTGAATTTGGTGCTAATGCTATTATATGGAATAGATCTTTGGATCTTGGACGCGGAAATTGTTTACTGGACTGCTGAATATTGAATTACGGACTAGACGCTTGCATACGCTTGCATATGTCTTTCTGTAATCCAATGGTATGATCTCACGTGTGGCCCAAATGTCAACTGAAAAAATGCCGTCCCCAAAAATGGTATATGTAACAACATGGTGTATTGGTCAGCCCTATGTATCGCTGTTTTTAAATACTTAAGGTCGTGGTTGTATTCCAACTGTATGGTGCAATTGGGATGTAGGGGTGGTGGAGAGCGGGTAACTCTAAAATGTGGTTTGAACAAACAATATCGCAATACTGAAAAGGGGGTATGTGTGGCTGCCACATATTTCTTATTAATAGCCATAATTCTTTGAAATTAATTATATTGTATTTAGCATTAATGCCAGGGTCATATACAATCAGATCTCAATGTATGCATTTAGCAGGTATGCAATAGTAGTAAAGCATGCTGTGCACTGATTCTTGTTAAATAACGTGGGAGAATAACGTGTCGTAGGAGTCACATAGTGGAATTCCTTCATGACTGAATTGTCACAGTGGAATTGTCCCAGAAATGACTGGTGAAATTAGAAAAAAAGTTGATGGGGTCATACATATGGGAATGAGGTTTTTACTTTGGAACCATCTTTATAGCTGAGATAGGAAGGAAGAGATACAGAAAACTATCTGGCGTTGATACTATTTTGCTTGCTAGTGGAGTCACTGGACAAAGTCGTAGTGGTTATCAACATACTTCAGCCGCCAGGAGAAGCTGACGTATTTTATGGAAAAGCAACTCACATTTGGGTGCTGTTGATCCCGAAATGACAGGCGAGTTACGTAAAAACTAACCAATTCCAACTTTCTACGTATTAACGTTTCTTAGACAGAATTATTATGACGTATGCTATATGAATAGGTTATGTATTTAGAGTAGCATCTGAGCGTTCGGATAGAAATTATTCCTCCATGTGCAGCTTTAAATAATGACAACCACTTGCACCCCACTACCTACACCAATCTCTGCCCCCAAACCATCTTCATAAGACAGGATTTTAAGCTAGTCTGTGATGATCATTGCTGCACAGCGGACCCATATTACCTCTCTGCTTAAGGATAGCTGTCCCCTTGGAGGATCAAAATTGGTCATTTTTTTTATTTCTTCATTCAAATATTCACCGTTTCCTCTAACATTTGGTGAAAAAATGAAATCAAAATTGTAAATAGAAGTGCTTCAATATTAGGATTAAAAATTTAGTTTCCGAGTTACTGGAAAAATTAAACAGATTGCCTTCGCTTGGGTTTGGCTACTATTATTTTTGTCTGTTAAATTTCCCTTTCCAAAACTCATTTCCGCAGTATTATGGTAAGCTAATTATCTATTGGTCCTACTTATTTACATTCTGATCAAAACCATGTAAACATCCGTATTTTTGTTTCTAATTATAAGAGTGACACTTCACTCAGACACACGCCGTGACGTTTTCTACACAGGTGTGAACAATTCTCCGCTGAACAAGTTTTAGCAAGTTTTTTAAGTTTAAATTGGACTTTAAACCGTCTTGATGAAAAAGACTTAGAGAAATAGTTATCCAGAATAAACAGGAATTCGAGTAGGTCCCATTAGACCGATTAAAAATGTATTTGACAATAGAATTCAAGCAAAAAATTTGGATTAATTCATCAGATGTATAGCTGGACACATTTTGCCCGATTTCTAGTCTTTCATTTTTGTACAAAATCCGAGATTTAAATTTTTATTTCTCGAAAAGTATCCATGCTACGCTGTTGAAATTTGGCATGCTTGTTACTTATAAGGTGTTCTAGTTAACTTTATCTCACTTTTTGTCAGTTCGGATTAGTTTCTTAATTATTCAACTTTTAAGACAAACGACAGTAAAATAATACGTTTTTTAAAATTTATTTTAGTAAAATAGCTGTTAAAACAAAACCAGGCAAAAATTTACAAAAATGAGATAAAGTTTACTAGGTCGAATTGTCTCCTATCAAGCTATACCATCAAAGTTGAAACAAGACCAACAGTTTGCATGAAATTTCATTTGAAAAATGGACGCTATCGTTTTCATTTTAATTTGTTAAAATTGGAATATTTTCTATACAGTAGCAGCACCGGTTATACAAATCATATAGTTGGAATTCCTACGATGTACGCTTTCATAAAATATATAGTTTATTATGGTTATCTTGTATATTTATTGATACAGACGACAAATTGTCACATGGGTGCAAAAACTGCCTCTAAGAGGACAGCTATCCTTAACCCCGGCATCTGAAGCTAATTATTAGTTATTTTGTCGAGTTGTCATTCTCGTCCCAATGGGTAGGCTTAACTCAGGTTGGTGATGGTGTACAACGACCATACAATTTGCTTTATACTTCTCGTACGGTATATCCATCCAATATCCATCTACGTATAGCTATTATGGATTGTGTCGATGCAAAACTCGGCATATTGTCGATGGGCTATCAAGGAGTATCGCTACCTTTAATTTAGAACATTCACGCGATGTATACCATAACACGCTGTTCTGTGGAAAAAAAACTATTGATACTTTAATTCATATTCATGGTCATTTCACCCGAGTCTTCTTCATCATAGCTTTGCTTCAAATATTTTGTTGCCTCTCTTCAATATTATCGCTGTACTCCTCATTTATAATACCGGTATTCATCTCTTTCCTCACATTAAATTTAATGCGTATCCCCATATTAGCAGGTTGGATTATCTCCATGGATGTAAACTTTCTTCATAATGACTCGTATCATCTGTTCCTTTTCGTAGATTCCTCCCATATTTCATTTCTGTGCTCTGACCCGGGTTGTCTAGGCGTAGTTGGATTAAGTTTGATAAAGGTTAACCCCAGTTCTGACATATAGGGAAAACGATTTGGCTATCATCCTGTATATTTTTATCACAATATACAAGCTGCATCAATTTTCTATCTCAAGTTACATGAATATGTTGGAAGGAATTATCGGTACATTAAACCATTGCCGTTTTATAAACTTGTAATATATGCCTAATCGCTTATTAATGTGGAGGCTTCGCTTCATTTTCGCAGCCTGGACGTCTGCGGTAGCACGTTTTAGAAGGTTTATTTATGAAAAGCAAACAAAGTAAAAAAATAAAAAAATAAAAATAAAACGATTATCTCTATTAAAATCCATATCAAGAGACTGTTTTTTTTCCGAAAAGACTACATCGCTTCTCTTCATTGTTTTTCTCAATATGATCGCGACTGATTCACGTCTGATCGTTTTCGATCGAGAATAGTGACGAAAAATCGCTACTGAAAGAAAACGCTAAATGGAAACGCTCCACTGTATCATGAGTTTGCGTTCTTTTTTCTCTCTGCTGTTCAGATTGTTTCTCATTGTTGCAGAAACTTATAAAACAGGGCTATTCCACCAAGCGCCTCCACTCAAAGTTTCTCAAATTTGGCGATACATATCGCATGCTGATAGCAAAATACGAACGCAGCGTGCAAGATCTATGGCGCTACGTTTCGTAACATGTGTCTAATTCCGCTTAACCCGGGGCTAGGGGCCGTATGAGCCCATGTACTTCAAGATCCTCATGGTACTCATATGAACAGTTACAATCAAAGCGTGGCTGAGGTACATCATTTTTAGATGACGACTCTATAACGAATATTATGGATTAAGAATACTGATCAGCGATACGGATTTGATATTTTGGAACATCATGATGTCTTGCCGGCATCATTGAAAATTGTTGACCGCTTCTCTTGCAGGAAACAAGCCTATGTTTATGTATACTTTTGTCTTTTTGAATTTGGTGCTAATACTGTTATATGGAAATGGAATAGGTGTTTGGATTATGGACGCGGATATTCTCTAATGGACGACGGCTGGATTATGAATGACGGACTAGACGCTTGTAATTTGTCATTGTAGCTGCGTCCCGTTTTACCGGTTGTGGCTAAAGCTTGACTTACAAACAAATCCGATGCTGAATATATAGCCCTAATTCCGGCATGATGACGTCACTATTACGTCACTGATATGTGTTACTTAATTGACTAAAAATACTCGGAATAATTTAGTTGTAATCTGATGTAGCTAAGTGCGCATATGCATTGTCTACAATTACAACACATATAAGGGTAGTGGGAAGAGGTGCCGACATACTGACTGCGTCACATGACTTCACAGAATAGTCTTCTGGTTAACCTATTCTAAAGCACATACCAAGAATCTAAACGAGGATTCGTGATGCGTTGCATTCAGGTGTACGCTTTTATTGTACCTGTTCATGTGGCAACTTGGATGATATGACCACACCCTAGTAGCACCGGCATACGGCGGTATTAGATACAAATCTAGAACTATGATGGAAATGCTCTGACAACTCGTATACTGGTAATTGGTGAGCTGTTTCGCTGTGACAACTCGTACATTGGAGATTGGTGAGCTGTATCGTCGTCAGATGTAAATGACGGTATTTAACACAAAAGACTCGTCTGTAAGGCCCGATGTCGACCCAGGTCACCCCCGTTACACTCGTCCTCAAAATAGCATCCATGTATAAAAACACACAATTATATAGTATACGTTTGCATTGCTATGGCGATTGAATAGGAATGGCTGAGTTTAATCATTTTCCAAATAGTCCTGAGTCCTATAGTCCGTAGTCTTTAACATTGGTATGACCTTTAATATGTGAGTATGCGGGCAAAGGTAAAACCCAACTCTACAACAGAACAAGGGGTGGGCTGTTTCGAGCGTACTCGGACAAGGAACAGCTGCGTGGCGGCGGTGCAGAGCACTATACAATTTCAGTGTGCATGCAAAATCACTCGAGCGAGACTATTTGGACTTTATTTCACAAAAAGGCGGTATTAGAGTGAATGACAACTGTTATTGTGTGGAGCATAGCAGAAAAACGCGTGTATTTTGATTTTCTGTTCATAGAAACTTAAAAGAACAAAGGAACAACGGTGGTCGAGATGAATAAGGAACATAAAGAACTAAAAGGAGTTAGAGTTCAAACGTTAACGACGTTAAAATTCACGAGGTTAAAGGTTCACGAGGTTACTGACGTCATCTATACCCTATACCTCATACCCTCTGTTCCCTGCTCTTGTGGCTTAATGCGCTCATTGTTATACTACTTGGCACAAGCATTTGTCTCTGGGCATGTCAGCTGTAAGACATGAAATAGTGTTTATTGAAATGTCAAACACGTGCGAACTCGAAAATACAGCAAAGTTATGAAACTGGTTCCCAACTCCACAAGACTACCTCTAGCTGATCAGCGATACGGATTTTATATTTTTGGAACATCATGATGTCTTGTCGGCATTATTGAAAACTGTTGAAAACCGCTTCTCTCTTGCAGGAAACTGGCCTATGTTTATGCATACTATGATTGTCTTTTTTGAATTTGGTGCTAATACTGTTATATGGATATGGAATAGGTCTTTGGATTATGGACGCGGACATTCTTTAATGGACGACGGCTGAATTATGAATGACGGACTAGACGCTTGTATTAGAAATGTTCTCTCCAAAAATGCCTTATCGATATTGTTGGTTGAATGGAATATATACAGAATCAGACAGCAAAACTAATGCAAATATCTCCCCATATGTTGGGCAATAAAGCCGGATCTCGTCCTGGACCAATATTATTCAGGCATCATGTTCCAATATCAGAATACAAACCGTCAATCGAGCTTTATGAATAGCTGTCAGCTGTTTTCGTTAGTTTCAATTACAGTCGAGTAGGTAGGCCTTCCCTTTTGTTTCAGTGTCAGGTTTCAATATTGAAAAAAGCTGTCGAATAAAGTTCACACCGTATTTACTTTATGGGAAAGTACAGAATTTCGCTCATCTTTCATATGAATTACGTCGCACTTGTTACACAGTACACACTCGATTTTTCTGAAAACTCCGGCGTCGAATGTATGTGGATATTGAAAAAATCAAAATGTCTTTGACGTCATCTTGACGGAAGAACTTGATGCGAAAGAACACATACCGTATAGAGATGTATCCACATGGGATGTTCAAGAAAACTAATCGCTGATATATTGACGCCACAAGCCATAAAGCATTCATTAGCTCTACTATATACACGGGACATCATTCATGATATGCTTCTTTGTTTACAGAGCTGCTTGAATTTCTCATTAATAATATCTATGTGAAATTTGGCAATACAATATATCAACAGCATATACGTATTCCACCGGAATCTAATTGTGCACTCCTGTTAGACCTATATCTGTTCACTCATGAATACGGCTATTGCGCATTCGGTAACCAATCGTTTCAAAGCCCTTTACTTTCATTCACCAAACGCTATATAGACGATTTTCTCGCTGTGGATAATCGCTATACATATGATGCAATGAATGATATACAGGGTGTTCCAGAAGTCTTGGTCACATTTTGACATTGAATATATTGAAAACTATTGAGGATATACAAATGCATATGGCAACATCATTAGCATTACACAAAACTTAATGACTTTCATTTTCAAATGGTACCAGTTTCATCTTACTACCATTCATGGCTCAGCAGATACGAGGATTTGAAATGTGACCAAGACTTCTGGAACACCCTGTATATTCGCCTACACTGGAGTTGAACGAAACGATATACATATCGCTTGCTGACAGCAAAAGACGTTTCGTAACTCGTGTCTTATTTCGCTTAATAACCCGGGGCTAGCGACCGTATGAACCCATGCTTTCAAGATCCTCGCGATGTTCATCTGAACGATCATGATCAAAGTGTGATTGAGATACGTCATTATCTAGAAAGCGGCTTTACCACGAAAATCATATGGATTGAGAATGCGGATCAGCGATACGAATTGGATATTTTTGGAACATCATGATGTCTTGCCGGCATCATTTAAACCTATTGCTGCTTCTCTCTTGTAGCAAATTAGCCATTTTTATGTATGCCAATGATTTGTTTCTTGAATTTGGTGCTAATGCTATTATATGGAATAGATCTTTGGATCTTGGACGCGGAAATTGTTTACTGGACTGCTGAATATTGAATTACGGACTAGACGCTTGCATACGCTTGCATATGTCTTTCTGTAATCCAATGGTATGATCTCACGTGTGGCCCAAATGTCAACTGAAAAAATGCCGTCCCCAAAAATGGTATATGTAACAACATGGTGTATTGGTCAGCCCTATGTATCGCTGTTTTTAAATACTTAAGGTCGTGGTTGTATTCCAACTGTATGGTGCAATTGGGATGTGGGGGTGGTGGAGAGCGGGTAACTCTAAAATGTGGTTTGAACAAACAATATCGCAATACTGAAAAGGGGGTATGTGTGGCTGCCACATATTTCTTATTAATAGCCATAATTCTTTGAAATTAATTATATTGTATTTAGCATTAATGCCAGGGTCATATACAATCAGATCTCAATGTATGCATTTAGCAGGTATGCAATAGTAGTAAAGCATGCTGTGCACTGATTCTTGTTAAATAACGTGGGAGAATAACGTGTCGTAGGAGTCACATAGTGGAATTCCTTCAGGACTGAATTGTCACAGTGGAATTGTCCCAGAAATGACTGGTGAAATTAGAAAAAAAGTTGATGGGGTCATACATATGGGAATGAGGTTTTTACTTTGGAACCATCTTTATAGCTGAGATAGGAAGGAAGAGATACAGAAAACAATCTGGCGTTGATACTATTTTGCTTGCTAGTGGAGTCACTGGACAAAGTCGTAGTGGTGATCAACATACTTCAGTCGCCAGGAGAAGCTGACGTATTTTATGGAAAAGCAACTCACATTTGGGTGCTGTTGATCCCGAAATGACAGGCGAGTTACGTAAAAACTAACCAATTCCAACTTTCTACGTATTAACGTTTCTTAGACAGAATTATTATGACGTATGCTATATGAATAGGTTATGTATTTAGAGTAGCATCTGAGCGTTCGGATAGAAATTATTCCTCCATGTGCAGCTTTAAATAATGACAACCACTTGCACCCCACTACCTACACCAATCTCTGCCCCCAAACCATCTTCATAAGACAGGATTTTAAGCTAGTCTGTGATGATCATTGCTGCACAGCGGACCCATATTACCTCTCTGCTTAAGGATAGCTGTCCCCTTGGAGGATCAAAATTGGTCATTTTTTTTATTTCTTCATTCAAATATTCACCGTTTCCTCTAACATTTGGTGAAAAAATGAAATCAAAATTGTAAATAGAAGTGCTTCAATATTAGGATTAAAAATTTAGTTTCCGAGTTACTGGAAAAATTAAACAGATTGCCTTCGCTTGGGTTTGGCTACTATTATTTTTGTCTGTTAAATTTCCCTTTCCAAAACTCATTTCCGCAGTATTATGGTAAGCTAATTATCTATTGGTCCTACTTATTTACATTCTGATCAAAACCATGTAAACATCCGTATTTTTGTTTCTAATTATAAGAGTGACACTTCACTCAGACACACGCCGTGACGTTTTCTACACAGGTGTGAACAATTCTCCGCTGAACAAGTTTTAGCAAGTTTTTTAAGTTTAAATTGGACTTTAAACCGTCTTGATGAAAAAGACTTAGAGAAATAGTTATCCAGAATAAACAGGAATTCGAGTAGGTCCCATTAGATAGATTAAAAATGTATTTGACAATAGAATTCAAGCAAAAAATTTGGATTAATTCATCAGATGTATAGCTGGACACATTTTGCCCGATTTCTAGTCTTTCATTTTTGTACAAAATCCGAGATTTAAATTTTTATTTCTCGAAAAGTATCCATGCTACGCTGTTGAAATTTGGCATGCTTGTTACTTATAAGGTGTTCTAGTTAACTTTATCTCACTTTTTGTCAGTTCGGATTAGTTTTTTAATTATTCAACTTTTAAGACAAACGACAGTAAAATAATACGTTTTTTAAAATTTATTTTAGTAAAATAGCTGTTAAAACAAAACCAGGCAAAAATTTACAAAAATGAGATAAAGTTTACTAGGTCGAATTGTCTCCTATCAAGCTATACCATCAAAGTTGAAACAAGACCAACAGTTTGCATGAAATTTCATTTGAAAAATGGACGCTATCGTTTTCATTTTAATTTGTTAAAATTGGAATATTTTCTATACAGTAGCAGCACCGGTTATACAAATCATATAGTTGGAATTCCTGCGATGTACGCTTTCATAAAATATATAGTTTATTATGGTTATCTTGTATATTTATTGATACAGACGACAAATTGTCACATGGGTGCAAAAACTGCCTCTAAGAGGACAGCTATCCTTAACCCCGGCATCTGAAGCTAATTATTAGTTATTTTGTCGAGTTGTCATTCTCGTCCCAATGGGTAGGCTTAACTCAGGTTGGTGATGGTGTACAACGACCATACAATTTGCTTTATACTTCTCGTACGGTATATCCATCCAATATCCATCTACGTATAGCTATTATGGATTGTGTCGATGCAAAACTCGGCATATTGTCGATGGGCTATCAAGGAGTATCGCTACCTTTAATTTAGAACATTCACGCGATGTATACCATAACACGCTGTTCAGTGGAAAAAAACCTATTGATACTTTAATTCATATTCAAATATTTTTAGAATGACGCATTCTTAGTAAAGCACAGTAGTGCTGGATAGGTTAATCCCGTGAGTAGTCAGTAACATGCCTCGGATCGTAGAACATCAGAGTCATAGAGCACAATTCTGGGCGATTCAAAGAAACACATCACAACGTCGGAAATCACAACAAAAACTTAAATTACATTCACACATCTCCAATCTCCACTTTCGTAACTTCTGGTCTCTTCGGGTTTTCATTCCAATAATATTAGTAGTTAAAAACATTTACCTTCAATGGAAATGCAGCAGGGGGAAAAAAAATCTAGTCTTCTAAAATTAGAACAGATTGCGATCCCGTAAAATTTTGCCCGTGGGACTAAATATATGCGGGTGAACGATTATTGTACACGAGTACGAGATCCTATATTTAGTCCCAGATCATATTCCTGTACCCAATTACAAGGCATATAAGGGAAGTGTGTAGAGGTGCCGACATACTGACTGAGCCACATGACTAAAGCACATACCAAGAATCCAGTCATCACCATTTTAGGGTGATGAACGACGAGTGGCCATCTTTGGTCATCACCCTAAAAAGGTGATGAATTACAACACATATAAGGGAAGTGGGAGGAGGGGCCGACATACTGACAGAGTCACATGAATTCACACTATAGTCTTCTGGTTAACCTATTCTAAGGCACATACCAAGAATCTAAGGATTCGTGATATGTGTTGTATCTCAGGTACGCTTTTATTGTACATGTTCATGTGGCAACTTGGATGACATGACCACACGGCCCCTAGCACCGGCATAAGCGGTATTAGATACAAATCTTGAGAGCTATGATGGAAATGCTCTGACAACTCGTACACTGGGGATTGGTGAGCTGTATCGTCGTCAGATGAAAATGACGGCATTTAACACAAAAGACTAGTCTGTAAGGCCCGATGTCGACCCAGCATCAACTTCCCACAATGCCAGCATATATCAAAGACCGAAAGGTCTGCAGAGGGGGGCGGGCCTCGGGGACGAAACGTCCACCAGCAGAATCTCGTCATATACAGGTAAAATTACAACGCATATAAGTGGGAAGAGGTGCCGACATACTGACAGAGCCACATGACTTCACAGTATAGTCTTCTGGTTAACCTATTCTAAAGCACATAGCAAGAATCTAACGATTCGTGATATGTGCTGTATCTCAAGGACGCTTTATCGTACCTGCTCATGTGGCAACTTGGATGACATGACCACACGGCCCCTAGCACCGGCATAAGCGGTATTAGATACAAATCTAGAGAGCTATGATTCTTGAGAAGCACATCACAACGTCGGAAAAAACCCACCAGAAAATTACATTTACACATCCCCAATCCCCACTCGCGTAACTTATGGCCTCTTCATCATGATTTCATGATTTCATCATTGCTCTATTTGTATCTAATACCGTTTAAGTTGGGACCACGGGTGTGTGGCCATGTGTGACTGAGATACAAATCAACACAGGAAACATATTTTGTTCTTGTGATGTTTTAGATATGCATGCCTATTTATACATATTTTTGATGAATAAATGACAATTATGATATGAATATTACACAAACATGTATAATAAGACTAAATGATGAACACTTTGGATAATGCAATAGATGAACTCGCGTACAGAACAGCAGAGAGTTTGCTTTCACATCACAGTTAAGAATTCTTGTCTTGGAAGAATACATGCACGGTGTTCCACAGAAGCTACCCAATAGACGGAACATTATTTAAAGCAACATGAAACAAGCACTGCATTCATATCGGTAATGTAAGAGCCACCTGAGGTATTATACATCACACGTATACTATTATACATGTGTAGACGTTTTTTAGTACTCCAAAGATGACACCAATAAATATTACAGCTGTACGAACCAAAAAAGGCTTTCTTAACCTCATGGGACGAAATTTTCTTACCAGAACATTAGCGCGAACATATATTTTTCTCATTTGGCACTGAAATGTCGTAATTTTCAGAAAGGTCACGGGATATAACGTGTTCCAGGTAAGTAAGTGTAAGTGCCAACATACTCAAGCGCGACACGATTCTGGTAAACCAATGGTGGAAAAAATCGTTATCGCGCTGTGCTATAAACAACATACCATTGTTTTATTAGCGTTGTACATATTGTCGTGTGATACAGAGAAAGCATTACAATAATATACCTGCTTTTTGTCATTCCACAGGGATCGTTATGTCGCTGTAGGAACAAATAACATGGAACGAATTGGACCTGGTTTTAATCCGCAACAGTTTGCAGGATAAGAATACCTTAAATATATGTATTTATTAGTGATATTCAAATTAATATGTATTCATTCGATGCGGATAAAAAACGCATGTAATTAAATTGCACTTGCTTATAGAAGGTAGCTCTGAAGCTATTCTTATCAAAATATATCATATATTATTAACTCGTGGAAGTGTGGCGGCCATATATGGCAATTTTGGTCACTTCTGGTGACTAAAAAATACAAGCGTCTAGTTCGTCATTTATTATTCAGTCGTCATCCATTAACCCTACCCGGCCTTGGTTGTGGGACGGGGGTCACTTTTGCGCCCCTCCTGTTGTTGATTTTTTGCTCCTATCTCTGGGACGACAAAACTTGAGAGCTGACACACCTTGATATGAAGTATAACATATTGGGGTCATTTTGAACCTATTTACAAAGCCCCACAAACAGAGGATATAGAAAACGCACAAGAATCCATCCAGGGTCAACTTCGGGCACGGTGCCCAAAAACGTCAAAATAGTTAATCTGGAATTGTTTTCCTTCTATTTTTCTCATGTTATTTTATCAATCTCCCGCTTATATTCTATCACGTTTTTAATGCATTTTGTGTCGATAATCATGATTTTTCGGACGGAAAATTCTCAATCGCTCACAACTAATTGGCCCCCAAATTTCCCTCTCGTCACTGCTATTCGGCCAAGGCGAGTAGGCGTACGAGTAGTGTTTGACTTGGGTATGCGAAGATGGGGAATATGGCAGGTTTGCCATTGGACACGAGCAATGATATGTAGAATCTTATCATTTCAATAAAACAATAACACAAATAAGCCATTTGACTCAGAATCAAGAGATTTTGATCAATGATAAACTCATTCGTCATAACATGATTTAAATACACAGACGATTTTGTCTCCGTACCAGATCCAAGAAAGGAACATTCTCGATAAGAGTTCAGCTGAGATTCAAACCAACAGCGCTATTTGGCTGCAATATGAACAAGTTGTGGAAAGTTTTACTCATAATCACATATATGTCGATCGATCTGTCATCGAAACGTTTTAGAATAAGTTACATATGTGTGTGTGTGTGTTTATTGTAGATACAGTTTTGTGATCATGTATAGGATTATGTTCGCGTAATTTATTCAGTCCCTTACTCCGTCGCATTTAGTATGTATGGCAGAATCACAGGACTGTATCTCAAATCAGTAAAACAATGCCTATTAAGGTGGCTCCCCAGTAACCAAAATAGCCATTTGGGCAAGTTGTGGCACAGTCAAGAAGCACATCAGCGCTTTGTCATTGTTTTCTGAACGTCATATTTTCGTAATGTCATAATGCAACGTCGCAATCGTACGAACACACTGTTTGACGTCCCCCTAGCGCTTTTCGAAAAGAAAATGTGAAATTCATGAATTTAACGCCTTCTTGCGTTATTAAGTAAAAAAAGTAGTACAGGAACCCACAATTTATATTCAAAATTTTTAATCTATGTTGAATTTGGAACAAATATAACGAATATGGAAAAAATGACATGGATTTTACGCACTCAAATAGCAATTTACATGAGCACTCATGGTAATAATAGTCCTAGAACTACAGTGAAAATCATTGGCCTTTGAAAATATTAAAATATCGTGCTGGACTCCTCACATTTTAGTCGATATTGGAAATCTATACTAAATGGAGAACTTTTAAAGTGAATTTGAAGAAAATGACATGGATTTACGTCTACACTGGGGGCCACCTTAACCGATGTTGTTGTCACCACACGCTACCGTATACGATATGGTAATATATGGTAGCTTGTGGTAACAAAAACAACATCGATTAATCAGCATTATTTTATTAATTTGAGATTCTACTGGCGGAATAGTGTAATGATTGAGCAGAGCGACTAACCTCGGGGTTTGAATGTTCGACTAATATATATATTCAAATATATGTACACGCGTCCTCAGTTGAGAGTTTTGTCAGATAACTATGCGTCTGTACGATAAATGGTCTCGTAATTGCTGAAATTGATCTTGTCTATTTATTCATATATTACTTGCTCATATCAATGCAGTTTCACGTATCTCTCTAATCACAACATTCACTAAGTTTTAGGTTCTGTATGCTTTCAATGAATGAGTGTTTAATAAGTATAAGGAATCTGTAACTTACCTATCTGGATCGTATCAGCAGCACAATAGTTAGACGAAATGGCACATTTCTCTCTGTCAGACTTTATTGCCATGAAATTTCTCCATTAATAGCTTTATCTCTCTATTTGTTCAATATTGTTGTAGACAGAGACAATTAATGGATTATCAATACTATTTCTATTGTTTGAACAAGGCTGTGACCTACTGACGAATAAATGTGTGTATATAACGTGAACAGTTTACACACTAAATACTCTTGCCAAGCGATAGAGGCAGTCGGCATTGAAAGCTCATTACAGAACAGTCAATATGAGATCTTCACATCGATGGTCTTTGTGATGCCGAATCTCTGTTCTCGATTGTCCGCTTTCTACATTATGTAGTCAAATACAAAAACATATTTGTGGGCGGTGCCAGGCTGAAGTCTCTCCAATTTAATTAGTCGTCTAGTGTGGAACTTAACAAAAAATATATAGTTGAATCTGCATAACTTTGCTTTGTCGCTAAATAATGGGAATGGATCATGTTCATGGAAAATCCCACTGTAAATTTCAGCCAATCAGGAAAGCAACATCCTGTGTATATTGACCAATCATCTCACTTCATGAATATGGCATGTTATGACAACAGATTAGTAGTGCGCGGAATCATATACTGTGACTATGACGATGACATGATAGTCCTTTTGTAGATTTAATTTTGTTATACACGTTGCGAAAAAAAAAATTGATGCGGAGCCAACCATTACTGTTTTACAACCTTCAAAGTAGACGATTAATCAAAATGGACAAACTTTAGTAGCAAGCCTCCGTTATATACTTGTTGAAGACCACAGGTTACCATTATAAACATGGTAAAGCGTACCAACTCATTATAGATTTAACAAGCAGCAAGGGACGATTCCATATTGACAAAACATACAACACAAACATTAGACTTCGGGCGATATGTGTAATCATAAACAGGGGATGTCCCACTATTTGTTGGTAGGTAGATTTTGCGGTCATGATCAGGAATGATAAAACTAATTGTTGCGCATGTGTATATGTGTATTGGGCGTACATGCATGTATGCATGGGTATTTTTCACGTTTCCTGTACGTTCTACATGTATCTGACCCAACTGAGCAATCAGCATATGGGTGTGGATTAAGCAGTTGATAAACCCTACACTTTGAATGGTATAAGGTGAGTGCTTTTGTTGCTTGTTGTTTGACTGGTTCAAGTTTATTTGCTTGAAAGACTTTAAACCCCCTTGAGGAACAAACATTGCGAAGTTTATTATTCAGCATAATAAATTCCCTTTGGCAAAAATAAAAAAAAGATTCCATTTCGAAATGTGTCATTTCAGAAGTGTCAAGATTGAGTGACCGGTTTCACATTCAATTTTCACATCAGTTTAATTTGAAAACCTGTTTATTTTTCGAACAGTATACTGGAGACCTGTTGGTCATGTATGTTCTATGGCATAGCCAACATCGGTCAGTTACTCTTTGGACTACGTCAGCTATAGCTACATGTAGCGAAGTCCTATGAAATACACATTCTGTGCTATTACTCCAGTGCAATTCCCCACGCTTAAGGACAACAGTGGATCCTATTGAAGACGAAATGTCATGGGTCAAGGCCATGGGGATAGACAAATCGGGGCACCAACATTGACGTCAATAGATCAACGATCAAGGTCACTAGCCCCCAATAACTCAATGTAACAGATACAACTCATCGATTTCGTTTTAATGACGTAGTCCATAGCGCCAATTAGGCTCTTGTTTGAAGTACGTTTTCGCACTTAAAATTTGAGGTGATATGTAGCTTGAACACTTTATCAGGACTCTTCTGATAGATTACGAAGAAATTCGATGAAAACAGAACACTCAGATTTTATATATATATATATGAAAAAAAAACTAAAGGACGAATTTTTCGTCAGAGTGATCTATCAGAAAATACCATAACAGAGACGATATACTGAAAAATAGTTATTGCGCAAAAGAATAACTTGGAGTTATTAACATCTTTCGCAATCACGCTCATATCTTAAGATGAGCTTCTGAATATATGTTTGAAGTAGGTCTGCTAAATATATACTTCTTGCTGTAAAAATACAAATGTTTTCATTCATATGTCCAGGGGGACCTATAATATCTTGAGTGCTGGACAGGATCCAGTGAGTTTATTCTGGTTCAGCAAGAGCGTTACAAGATTTGTAATGTCTGGACTAGAGAGAAATAGAAGGTTAAAATCGCTGAATATAAGATGGCGTCATTTGGAGAAATTGTGTAGCTCTTGTTTACTTTTATACCAACATTTGCTTTCTTGTCGTAATATTCGCATTGAGCTTCAACGTATGTGCCTTTCCGCCCGACTCCACTCAATCCAAGGATGTTGCAATGCGTTTTGTCACAAATTTGACAAAACGCGTTAACATTGCATACAGAACCAACGCGTTTGTTCACAAACTGAATTGTGACAAAATCGGGGTTAGGACTGTCGATTTGAATGACAAATCATGAGCGAGGCTGAAGCGTCGTGTTTAAAAATGAAAAGTTATCAGCTGAATCAGCATAAATATTTGATTCAGTCTATTTCGTTTGCTTGTTTCGCTGCATAGCCTGAAATCAATCATTATTCCTTTTTTTTCCTCGTGATTCATGTGCACGTCCTCCCAATTAACTTGGTTAAATTGATTTACTTTAATACATATAGCTAAGTTAATCTTGTTTGCACCACCAGATTACAGATGGGCTGCGTGAACATCGGCGTCGTTCTTCAACGACATTCTGCATGTCACGGGCAGCGACACAGCATGTTTTCGAAGTTTCACCTGGTTTTGTTGGGGTTCATGTTGTCATACTCCGATGCCAACATAGTTTATACACTAAATACTACCCGAGTAAGGTACCAGGAGGCCAGAGATATGTGCGCAGCAAAAGGACTGATTCTAGTTATGCCATGGACATCGGGGGAACATCAGCAATTGACCAGTTTTATTTGGAAGTACAAGTGAGTCTGGAATATTACGTTTCACTTCTAGTTTTCTTTTACTGTAATACTCACAGCTTCACTCTTGCAAAATAATTCAATAGTTC
>JAVTVY010012483.1:0-56595 GCA_036873755.1 Hanleya hanleyi
TGACATTTGTAACTCACACTTTCTCACACTTGTTTGCTATTTCTGATGTACGAATCATTGTCAAGTCTTGCTCTACTTCCGGGAGTTTACGGCGAATATACTCAGAATTGCATTTACTGAATCTCATCTGTCTGCATCGTGGCCTTAAGGCGTTGGGACGGGCGTTAGGATAGGGCGTTAAGGCGTAAAGGCGTTAAGACGTTAAGATAGGGATTAAGGCGTTGCGTGGGGATTCCCTTCTCTCGCTGCATGTATTTCTGTGCATATAACCTTGAAGAGACTGGGGCATAGTCAGCACCTCCAAAAGTGCCCTAGCTTTCTCTACCACATATCAGTGCGCATGCGCGTTTCACTTCCAGTATAGCTGGCATCAGTACACAATTAATCACTTCCGGGTCGGTGCCCACGATCTACATTGTTTAGAAATTTGAGAGCAGATCTTTATGGATTTTATGAGCTGCGATTTTTCAGCATTTCTGATACATTTGATATTTCAACTTGCAGATGAGTCTTCAAACTGTACTTCCTGGTGTTGATTTGGGCCACTTTGAAAAAGCATGGTGGATGAAGACATGATCAGTGAAGGGTGAGAAGGCTCCCTGTTTACAAATCGAATGACATTCTGTAGCACCAATCAGCTGTCAGTGGCGGTAATTTGAAATTTCCATGGTCAACATCTGTCAAGACTTCCACTGGTAATGTCGCGCAAGGTAAATATTGACATGCCAGGTGGATTTATGCATTGTGAATTTTCTGGATTTTTGCCGATTTTTAACGCTAATACATAACAAGTAACAGAATTAATTGTGTACTGATACCTGTCACACGACATTTTCACATTTGACCAGAGAACTTTAAATCGTCACTGTGGCTACAGTTTTTACTGGATCAGCCCAATTTTTTTCCATGATGACTCCTGAACTAAGTTCAAATATTAGGGTTGTTTCAAATTTATGTTATTAAATTATTAATAAAATAAAATAAAAATTTTAATTAATTTTAATAAATTTTTTAATTATTAAAATTATTTTTTTTCTTGCTAAATGTGGTTGAAATAAATATCATGCTGATAATGCTGGGTAACATCTCTTGTATTGTTATGCCATTTCTGCGACAAAATTGAGACCTTTTGGAGCAAATATAGGCAAAAAATGACTGATTTGTCAGTACTAGGGCCAAATAGTCAATGCCAAACATGACGAGGTTCATTTAACACAGCTGGTAATTATGAGCAAATGAACTTTCAAGATACAATAAAATGTAAATGGAAGAAAGGAAATTCACATAGATACAATTACATGCTTTTTTTCAAAATCGCGACCTCAGTTCAAATCTTCAATGCTTCAAATCATTTATGCATTAATTCACTTTATATCAGTCTAAAAACCACATGAAATTAATACTAATTATATCACCTGTAAAAACTCAGATGTTTGTTCCACACACAAAGAATTTAATGAGACAAATAAAATCTGATTAACTGAGTCAACAGTTAATCTGACTGTTGAGGGTTTCTCATTGTTGTGTGTTTATTGTCAGTCACATTTGCATCATAGCAAATACTTTCTCTTCATTCCATTTCCATTATCTCCAGGACTATAAGTATGTAATTCTCTTTCATATTCATATCAGAGATCTTGTAGGTAGCAAGAAACATGGATTACAGGCACCAAATATTAGCAAGCCCCATACAACCCTCTCCCCCCCCCCACACACACACATCAACCCTGGGAATTTCGCACAGTGTGACTCAGAGGTATGCCTCCAACTCTGTTGGAAGATAGGCCTTTCTCACTGTAAGTTGCCACTTTAATCTTTCACCAAACAGTTAAAAGTTTAAGTGAGGTAACTTCCAGCTGTCCTCATCTTTCATGGTTGTTAATGTAGCAGAGATCAGCAAATGACCATCAGATATGTTGTCATTGAATTTTATTCCTTTTTTCTTCTATGTTGTGTTTTGACAAGTGTTGCCTGTTTGCAGACATTGCATTCATGGACTTGAAATCTGACACAGAATATATTCCTCAATGTTATTTAGGAGTTTTCTCAGTAATAATAACAGTTTACAAGTAATATGTGCATCTTTCTAATTACTACCAGCAAGATCTTGATGAGATGTAGATCCATCCAATTGAACTGACATATACTCTCTATATGGGAGTTGTGTATACCATAAACACCTCTGTGTTATATTTTGGTATGTGTTGTGTACACATTTGTGTATCTTGCTGTCACTTATTACAGGATTAAACATGTCTTTGATCTTTGTATGAACATCAAATTTAAATCCCATTTGATAGAGTACTGGGATGACCCACTGATTACATGGAGAAGTTAACCACTGCCAAGAAGGAAATTTTTACCAAATGTAGCCTAAATGAGCAGGTTGAAAACAAATTATGTTTTGACACATTTTGAATTTAAGTTTTCTTTATTTTTAAACTTTAATTTGAATAATTTCATAAAAAAATGAATTAAAATAATAAAAAAATAATTAAAAATAGTGTTTAACATATCTAGTTAATGCTTTATACTTCTTTTTATAGGCAGAAGGATTGTCGACTTGGTGCTTTTTACCAGATGGAAAAATATGTACAGGTTAGTGAGATATTGTACTTTTTACTTGTACCTCAGTCTTAAGTCATATGGGGCAAACTGAGGGGAAATTATAAAGGGGGTACCCTTGGTATATAGGCTGTAAAATCTCTATCTGTGCATAGTTTTATCTGTGCCTTCTCAAGAATGTTTGGGGATGGGTATGGTTTGTTCAGATGAGAGCATTCCTTATTTTAACAATGGTTCCATTCCTGACAGGCATCAGTACACAATTAATCACTTCCGGGTCGGTGCCCACGATCTACATTGTTTAGAAATTTGAGAGCAGATCTTTATGGATTTTATGAGCTGCGATTTTTCAGCATTTCTGATACATTTGATATTTCAACTTGCAGATGAGTCTTCAAACTGTACTTCCTGGTGTTGATTTGGGCCACTTTGAAAAAAGCATGGTGGATGAAGACATGATCAGTGAAGGGTGAGAAGGCTCCCTGTTTACAAATCGAATGACATTCTGTAGCACCAATCAGCTGTCAGTGGCGGTAATTTGAAATTTCCATGGTCAACATCTGTCAAGACTTCCACTGGTAATGTCGCACAAGGTAAATATTGACATGCCAGGTGGATTTATGCATTGTGAATTTTCTGGATTTTTGCCGATTTTTAACGCTAATACATAACAAGTAACAGAATTAATTGTGTACTGATACCTGTCACACGACATTTTCACATTTGACCAGAGAACTTTAAATCGTCACCGTGGCTACAGTTTTTACTGGATCAGCCCAATTTTTTCCATGATGACTCCTGAACTAAGTTCAAATATTAGGGTTGTTTCAAATTTATGTTATTAAATTATTAATAAAATAAAATAAAAATTTTAATTATTAAAATTATTTTTTTTCTTGCTAAATGTGGTTGAAATAAATATCATACTGATAATGCTGGCTAACATCTCTTGTATTGCTATGCCATTTCTGCGACAAAATTGAGACCTTTTGGAGCAAATATAGGCAAAAAATGACTGATTTGTCAGTACTAGGGCCAAATAGTCAATGCCAAATATGACGAGGTTCATTTAACACAGCTGGTAATTATGAGCAAATGAACTTTCAAGATACAATAAAATGTAAATGGAAGAAAGGAAATTCACATAGATACAATTACATGCTTTTTTTTTCAAAATCGCGACCTCAGTTCAAATCTTCAATGCTTCAAATCATTTATGCATTAATTCACTTTATATCAGTCTAAAACCACATGAAATTAATACTAATTATATCACCTGTAAAAACTCAGATGTTTGTTCCACACACAAAGAATTTCCAAAATGCCTTTTGCATTTGTAACTTTAATGAGACAAATAAAATCTGATTAACTGAGTCAACAGTTAATCTGACTGTTGAGGGTTTCTCATTGTTGTGTGTTTATTGTCAGTCACATTTGCATCATAGCAAATACTTTCTCTTCATTCCATTTCCACTATCTCCAGGACTATAAGTATGTAATTCTCTTTCATATTCATATCAGAGATCTTGTAGGTAGCAAGAAACATGGATTACAGGCACCAAATATTAGCAAGCCCCATACAACCCTCTCCCCCCCCCCACACACACACACACATCAACTCTGGGAATTTCGCACAGTGTGACTCAGAGGTATGCCTCCAACTCTGTTGGAAGATAGGCCTTTCTCACTGTAAGTTGCCACTTTAATCTTTCACCAAACAGTTAACAGTTTAAGTTAGGCAACTTCCAGCTGTCCTCATCTTTCATGGTTGTTAATGTAGCAGAGATCAGCAAATGACCATCAGATATGTTGTCATTGAAGTTTATTCCTTTTTTTTTCTTCTATGTTGTGTTTTGACAAGTGTTGCCTGTTTGCAGACATTGCATTCATGGACTTGAAATCTGACACAGAATATATTCCTCAATGTTATTTAGGAGTTTTCTCAGTAATAATAACTGTTTACAAGTAATATGTGCATCTTTCTAATTACTGCCAGCAAGATCTTGATGAGATGTAGATCCATCCAATTGAACTGACATATATTCTCTATATGGGAGTTGTGTATACCATAAACACCTCTGTGTTATATTTTGGTATGTGTTGTGTACACATTTGTGTATCTTGCTGTCACTTATTACAGGATTAAACATGTCTTTGATCTTTGTATCAACATCAAATTTAAATCCCATTTGATAGATTACTGGGATGACCCACTGATTACATGGAGAAGTTAACCACTGCCATGAAGGAAATTTTTACCAAATGTAGCCTAAATGAGCAGGTTGAAAACAAATTATGTTTGACACATTTTGAATTTAAGTTTTCTTTATTTTTAAACTTTAATTTGAATAATTTCATAAAAAAATGAATTAAAATAATAAAAAATAATTAAAAATAGTGTTTAACATATCTAGTTAATGCTTTATACTTCTTTTTATAGGCAGATAGATTGTCGACTTGGTGCTTTTTACCAGATGGAAAAATATGTACAGGTTAGTGAGATATTGTACTTTTTACTTGTACCTCAGTCTTAAGTCATATGGGGCAAATCGAGGGGAAATATAAAGGGGGTACCCTTGGTATATAGGCTGTAAAATCTCTATCTGTGCATAGTTTTATCTGTGCCTTCTCAAGAATGTTTGGGGATGGGTATGGTTTGTTCAGATGAGAGCATTCCTTATTTTAACAATGGTTCCATTCCTGACAGGCATCAGTACACAATTAATCACTTCCGGGTCGGTGCCCACGATCTACATTGTTTAGAAATTTGAGAGCAGATCTTTATGGATTTTATGAGCTGCGATTTTCAGCATTTCTGATACATTTGATATTTCAACTTGCAGATGAGTCTTCAAACTGTACTTCCTGGTGTTGATTTGGGCCACTTTGAAAAAAGCATGGTGGATGAAGACATGATCAGTGAAGGGTGAGAAGGCTCCCTGTTTACAAATCGAATGACATTCTGTAGCACCAATCAGCTGTCAGTGGCGGTAATTTGAAATTTCCATGGTCAACATCTGTCAAGACTTCCACTGGTAATGTCGCGCAAGGTAAATATTGACATGCCAGGTGGATTTATGCATTGTGAATTTTCTGGATTTTTGCCGATTTTTAACGCTAATACATAACAAGTAACAGAATTAATTGTGTACTGATACCAGCTCTACCCGATAAGAGCTTCAATGGGATACCACCCACGTCCAACTTGGACCACTGACGATCCATCTCAATCCCAAAACGTCTATACAAATGCCCCTTTCCTACTATTGCCCGACTGCGCATGCGTAGATTGATGGCAGTACGCACTAGACCAGTAAGACGCTCCCCGACGAGTGCTTCAATATGACACCCCGTACGACCCATTCGGACCAGGGATGGTCCACCTCGACTGGCCAAAACGTCCACCACAAATCTGCCTTTGCATCACGCATACGCAGAACTTTTCAGTGAATTCAGCCCATGGCCACGAGACCCCCATCGCATCCTGCAGTGTGAGATAGAAAAAAAAGAAAAAAAGGTGCCACACTCCATAACGCGAAGAAGAATGTTCATGAGTGGGTTCCGCGTTGGGCCTCTGACGTTTATTTACCCGTCCTCTAGCTACAATACCCAAGGTATATCAGGGTATTTTCAACCTTTCGTATTATGTACGGACGGGGCTCGTAGCCGAATGGATACCGTATCAGCCCTTGATGCACGCATTGCGGGTTCGACTCCCACATGGACCAGGGGGATTCCCCTTTCTCTCGCTACAAGCATTGCTATGCATGAGGATTTCTTTTCTCTCGCTGCATAGGTCATGTATTGCTATAACCTTTACCTCCGGACATCCGCGGGTGTAGGTAGGCATGTTTCATGTGTCACGGTTCACCCGAGCGATTCTTTTGCACTTTCACTACTACTGATGACGTCACTAATAGCGTCACTTTCGATTAAAACCATGCCAAGCATCGTCTACCCCCTAGTTCGGTCCCCAGCTCCCACAACACTATTCCGTAGCATTGTGGGAGCTGGGGACCGGACTACGTCTACCCCACAAGGGCTCCCCACCCGGCACATCCCAGGTAGAGCTCACCTGGATCCATTTGACTGGGTAGAATGTCTGTTTTTCCGCATTTTGGGTGTGAAATCCGTTTTTCCGCATTTTATTTTCGGGAAAGTTCTAGTTTTACATCCACCCATATAATCACGGCAACTTGGGGGCCTCGTAGGACCGATCTAAACCAAGTTGATGTTTTTTTCCGTATCTTCGGATGTAAAATCCGTTTTCCGCATTTTATGTTTTCAGGGAAATCGTAGTTTTGCTTCTACTCACCAGTAACGTACTGCGACGAGCGCTTCAATGTGACACCTTGTCCAGCACATGTAGACCAGGTACGGCCGATCTAGACCCATCTGACGCTTTTTCCCTACATGTTTGTGTTTAAAGTTCGTTTTTCCGCATTCTGTTTTCCATCCACCCGGTTTATCACTTGACCTCTCCACATTGCCATAGTCAAAGTTCAACCCTAGACTGTATTACTGCCAGTTAATTTAGGTATTAACAGACAGTGATAGCGTACCAGAGCTCCGCCAGCGATTGGTCGTTCGATCCGCGCCATTTTGGATCGAGACCAGCTTTCTCATTGGCTCGCTATTTTTAGGATGAAAGGGCTTCCCTCAAACAGCAATCATGACGACCGACGATATCAGGACGAATGTGATGTTGAAGCGAGCTCTTGCTGTTGTCAATCAAACACAACATCTGCCCTTCAGTTGTAATAAATTCTCCAAGTTCTTCTTTTTCCCTGCCTCTGATTGTATTAAAAAAAAATTGACATTTTTATTCCCACAGCAAATGCACACATTCTTTTTCCGATCTTTCAGCAGAGTTGGCATATCTGATCTCCGCCATGCTGGATCTGTCAGAAATCCCCGAAACCACGTGTGTCCGGTCCCGTGACGTAAGCATGGCCTCGTTCTCGATCTCAAAATCTGCCGTCAAACACGTACCTTGGATTAGCCAGACATTGGCCCTCCGAAGCAGGGCCCAATGCTATAGGCTAAGTTCAACCCAAGGTCGCGGGGCCCTCGGTGGCCGAGTGGTCTAAGGCGCTTCGCTGGTAACCGCTAGCCTCACACCGCTGAACCGGCACGGGTTCGAGCCCAGCTGGTCCATGTGTGAAAGTTTGTCAGTTACTTGCCGAAGGGCGGTGGTTCTCTCCGGATACTCCGGCTTCCTCCACCAACCAAACTGACTGTCACCATATGAATGAAACAAACTTGAGTGCGACATTAAGCCAAATTCCCTCCCTCCTTCCTCAACCCAAGGTCAGTGGTCAACCCACATTGAACGCACATTTTACCCACCCCAATAATCCTGAGAGATTCGTCCTTCCATACCATTTACATGTATTCCGATTATTGACGAGCAACCTCTTTATGGATAACGCCCATGTGGATGTCATATTAATTTAGAAAAAATAATGTCAACATAATGTTAGAATAATGTCAAAATACGTAGAAGTTTACTATTTCAGGAATGTATGCTGTTTCCGATCGAAACCCCGGCTCATGATGGCACGTGGTCAACGATAATACTTGTACATTTACTGCAGTATGTAATTGATGATTATCTTCCTCTAGTTCTGACTAATTCTGTACCAATTTATTAGGACGGTCAGTATATATATTGCAATAACCATGTCGTGTGACAATTATTGTCGGCACCACCATGCCGTAGTTAAGCCATGGACGAACCACTGGGCATTTGTTGCAATGTATATATATTGTTTGTAGTTGATATCGTTCGTTATCTCCCTTGCATACGGCCTCATTGAGGCGTTTTATACAATAAACAGAACTTGACTCTTGTTTACGAGGTGCCTAAATACCAACAACAAAATTCATAGATGTTAACTGGTGTCGAATTGCACTGACCTTCCACATAACATTTCCGGCTTCTCGGCGGGAATTGAAGTAACGAGGCGAGTAAGCTGAATATAATCAACATACATGGTATAATTTCGCAGTTTCATATTACAATTGCCAATAGTGTTAAACAAACTCCGTGTATAGTCTGTTATGGCTTGCAAGAGAAAAACTGCTTCCGGTAACAGCCACCTGCAGATGATTTCCTCGTTTGAGAGTCATGAAATAACAATGTGCTCTTGCCGATCTGCCGACAACAATAACCTAGACTTTGATCTGTCGACAACAAGAACCAGGCCCTCGATCTTTCGACAACAATAACCTCGCACTCCGACTTTTCAGAACTATAATGTCCCCGAAAATAGACGTGTCATGATTATACTGGCTGTCATATGAATCATACAGTATGGAAATAAAGTAAAGAAAACATGAGCATCATATTAAAACTGTCACCTTAGATTTGTCACCGAAAAATATGGTAAACCTTAGCGAGAACTACAGGCAGCATTGGCAATATCAATATTATATGTTAAGTTACTCAGTCGTATTGTTTGAGCTTTTACACGAATCCAGTTCATACCAGCTCTTCAAGTCGGTGTAGTACTGAACTGGTTTGGACGCATTGTGTAGATCCGCGCAAAACTGGCACAACATACCGTCTTTCCTTCGACGATTGCTGTGTGTTTTCCGCCAATGGAAGTATTCTTTGTACATTGTTCGGTTTCTGTCAAGCAGCAATAGATACTCGGCTAAATCTTTGGGCGAATCGAAGTCCGCCGTGTTGATGTAGGAATGTGGAGGCGCCACTTTAGCGTAGTCTTCCGGTCCCGCACCACCCATCACAACTGGCACAGAATTCCAGTGGTGGAGCGGCAACCAAAACTTCTCTGTTATATAATCTCTACATTTTGAGTTTTCAAAGGCTAAGTAAAATTTGTATGGCGCCATTTTACTCCCATTGCACTCCTCTTGTCCCTTCGGACAGATTCTATCACCACAGGAGATCTTCACCCGGTTACTCTTTACCATTGTTAACCTTCACCAGCTCTAATTTCCCCCAGGGCTGATATTCTCCAGCGCAAGTCTTCCCCGGGGCTAATCTTCATCAACGCTAATATTCACCAATGTTAATATTTCCCAGGTCTAATCCTCACCAGGACTGATGTTCACCAGGGCTAATCTTTCCCAGGACTAATCTTCACCAGCGCTTATCGTCCCCAGGACGAATCTTCAACAAGACTAATCTTCACCAGGGGTAGTGTTCAACTAGATTAATCTTTCACGGGACTAATCTTCAACAGGGCTAATGCTCACCAGGATTAATCTTCTCCATGACTATTCTGCACCAGGGCTAGTCTTCAACAGCATTAATCTTCTCCGGGACTAATGTTCAACAGCTCTAATATTCACCAGGTCTAATCTTCACCAGGACCAATACTCACCAAAGATTATCTTTCCCAAGTCTATTCTTTAGCAGCGCTAATCTCCGCCAGCGCTATTCTTCACCAGCCCTAATCTTCTCCAAGGCAAATATTCGCCAGCGCTAATTTGCACCTGGACTTATCTTCCCCATGACAAATCTTTACTAGAGCTAATGTTCGCCCGGTCTAATCTTCACTAGGGTTAATCTGTCCCGAGAATAACCTTCCCTATGTCTAAGCTTCACCAGGGCTAATCTTCACCAGGGTTAATCTTTCCCAGGGATAACCTTCCCTAGGTCTAATCTTCAACAGGTCTAATCTTCCCCAGAACTAATATTATCCAGTCCTAATCTTCCCCAGGAGTAGTCTTCGCCAGCGCTAATCTTCCCCGGGACTAATATTAGCGGGCGCTAATCTTCACCACGACTAATCTTCACCAGGACTAACATTAACCAGCGCTAATCTTTACCAGGACTAATATTCACCAAGAATAATTCTTCCCAGCGCCCCTTATGTATGCGTTTGTTTATACAACAGATTAAAATTCAAATATAGAAGCTCCAGATGCCGTCAGTGCCTCATTATAAAGAATAATTTTGTGTGTATAGAATATTATAATGAATAGACAAGCACTAGATGTAATGGGGGAGACATTTGCCCCCCCCCCCCAAATATTGTTGTTACCCCTTGAACTCTGGAGCTGAAACTTCCAACACCTTGGGTTACTATCATTAAATGTATAAAAAATGCAATATGTCAGCTGTTATGACGTCACGGTGAACATTTTTTGGTCGAGTTTTCGCTCAGATTTTTCGATTTCTTTATTTATGTAATTTCTTCGCAAAAACTGGATGATAAATTATTAAATAGTAGTTTGATCTGAACGAAAATAGTTTGTGTGTACTTTTCCTCGCAGAAAAGCAGAAATTTGAAAAAAGTGACGAAAACAGTACTTTTTTGGTATCTCACATGGCCGCCGTTTTGAATTTACTAATGCTCCTCTGTACAGGGATCATGCAATTAGGCTAAAAATGATCCCAATATGATAAACTATAAAGTCGCAAAACTCTCAATTTTTTGTCGTTCCGGAGATAGGATGGAAAGTTTGGTAGGGGGCCATAGTGAACCCCCAGGGCCAGGTAGGGGTAAATCAACAGACTAGAAATGACTAAAAAATATTTTTTGATGTTACTTGTTTGGGTTAATCTTTCCGCATCAAACTAACAGTAGAACGATTTCCGTTCGGGTGGAATTGAATGGAAGACTGGTAGAGACAATACTTGCTCGTCAAAGATATGGCCTTATTTTGTGAGCGACGATTGGATTGCAACATTTCAACTTAGTCTTTCCAGCTCCGATTTTGGACGACGCCGAAAGCCTGCCACATTTGACTTTACTTGGAACATCGTAGTAATATTTCATATGTACGGTTTTTGTTAAATGGTTAAACCTTTGTTTGCCGCTATACGAAATAAGTGGAGTACATGGAAATCCTTCGTGGATCAAATCACAAATGGGGTACCGAGAAAAATATATTTGATTTTTGGTGGGAGCAACAGTGGTTATCATAGCAACTCAGATGCTGGGACTAAAATGTCCCGACGGTTAACATCGGATGACCCAAACAATCCTAATTGTGGCTGATTTTTCTATAAATCCACAACAAATCGACATGAATAACGTAATAAAAGACTTTTTTTTTCAATATAGCATCATGGATTAACCCATGGAACTATCTATCCAGCAAAAAATACTTAAAACTACAAGTTGGAACGGACTGAAACCTAAAAAAATGCCCAAACGCACAATTCATTCAAAGACCATACATTTTCAGTTATATTACTGTGTTAGAAAGTCAAATATCAAAAACCATCATAGAGGAACTTGTCGAACTACATATTTGCGATGAAACATAGTTGTTATAGCATCGAACAGTCAAGCACTTGACAACCTGAGGAAATCAGATGAAAGAAGCACAATTACCCATATGGTGTTTGTGTAACGCACTCCCCCCTTTCGCATCCCGTCCCCTTCCCCGCCTTGCTCTGTCCCCCTTTGAAGCACATATATATTCTAAGATCATATCACTACTCAATTTTACAGACACATGCACTCGTATGATCTTCTGATACTATCCAGCGACACGGCTGCACGCACGACTCATTTTGCTTGTTTCATACTAATTAGTGACGCAGACGACTATTTCTAACTTAAATGAGATTGAGAGCACGAAAAAATTAACCGTTGGCGGGATTCGAACCCACGACCCTTGATACACACGGGCATGAGGTACGTTAGGCATTACAATATGTCCCGACATCTAAATGAACATTTGTTAGTTTCACAACCTGCACGAACTCGTTATTGATACCATCAAATATTACTATCGGGACATTTTAGTCCCATTCGGAAAAGTATGGTACTGAAACGTCCCAAAACTAATAAACATACTTTCGATAGGAAATTGACATGTTTTCCCAAAAATAGAACTGGCATTATGTTTCTGATGTTCAAAATCATCCATAAAAAATTCCCAGTTAGATTGACTAAAAAATCTCTCAAACTAGAGTGTAACAATGTTCTTCTGAAATCCAATATGTTGCGCTGAGACGGTTAACCGCGAATCTGATGACGTCATCAGTGGCTGTTGGTCATATGTCGATTTGGTTTGCTTCAGATAGTCGGATATAACCTTCCGTTCTTACCTAAATGTCCCGACGGCAGGTTTGTGGAACTGACTGTACGCTCAGCCAATTGAAAGGGGGTGGGATTTTTATGTCCCGTTGGTAAACAAAGGGTTGCTTTGTTATGATCATCGTTAATTAACATTTCTTTATCATTGGTTCGCTCGCCAACAGTTTCATTGTTCATTTTGATTTGGCGTTTGTCAAGATCAAGTCATTTGTACAAATAGAATTGCCATTTGCAGTCGATGTGTTATCACTGTTAATGAGTCAGTAAATCGATACGACGATGAACATGTGTAGTCCCAGAATACTACCATGACTGCGCATGCGGGAAATATTGCCCTTAAGTGACACATATGGCTTCTAATCCAAATAATTATTATTCGTTTTTTTTACAGTTTTGAATGAGTAATGGGAATGAATGTTTCGATCATATCGAAAGTCTATTACATTTGAAGTAGCTCTGTCCATTTTGTCAGTCCAAACTTCGGTTCATGGCAGATTGGAATGAAGGGAAGCTAGATTGTTCGATAAAGCAACTAGTTATCCATCAGGTATTCGTAGTTAGCGCTGTGAACCTAACACTCAAGTATTTTTCTTATTGTTTGTTTCGCGGTATCCTCACTTATGCACATGGGTCATACGAGCAGTTTCCAGACCTGTAACAATTATGAAGAAGTAATGCTAATAATAATAAATGTATATACGGTGTTTTGATTATGGACGCGGACTTTTCACAGGTGAGACGACTGGCTACTGAGTGCCGGAATTGACGCTCATGTTAGAAGAAAACCTACATCGATGACATTTTGTGATTTTGATTTGTGAGCATTGTTGCACAAGTCAAATGTTTGTCTATTCTTGTCACTACGTTGTCTTTCAAAGACCGCAGAACAACTCTTGAAAAAACCCCAACAAATTACTGCTTTGAAGATTATCCTTCCACAGACTGGTCTGAAACTCTGAACTTGAACGTTCAGATTGAGAGGACAAACAGATTGCGAATAATGTGTAACCGCTTACGTCGTGTATGTCCCTGATGCAGAAATCGACCCCATTCCCCCTAACTCTGTCTTTACCTCATGTTATTTGTCCCGATAACAATTTAGTTTTAATCACCGGTTTATCTCGAAGGCATCGAGAGTCCGCCTCGGTTAATGGACCTTAACAGAAACACTGTGCTTGGCTGTATTTTCTTTCGATTTTCTCAAAAGCCAATTAATTTGCCGGATTCCAATTTGAAATTTTGAATTGACCAATCACATATTTCCAATCTGAAATAATCCCATGGTGCACTGTTGTTCCTATGGACTTCATTGAACGTGACAACATATAGTACTTGAGCATAGCAAGTCTTCTGAACTGAAGAGACAGACTGGGTCTCCATCATGCACTGGCCAAGCACATCAGCACAATCTGAATGGGAATAGGGACATTTAACGTCACTTCATGCTAGCAAGACAAGGACGATATTAAAGAACACCATGATGATCGGCACTTCAGTTATAACGCGTGTATCTGGTAGTCCTCCAGATTGGGCACCAGGTTGCTCTAATTGGGTACCAGATAGGTCATCTGCTGAAATCAAAATGGAACCAACTCACAGTGCGATCATTAACATGGCAGGCCCACTTATGTACAAAATAAATGAACAGATGTGAATGTTGGCAACTGACAATATATACTGGTAATATATACTGGTAAATATATACTGGTAATATATACTAAATATATCAGTAATGATTCATAATTGTATTAGCAATATATAGCATCGATCAAGTTTTTCCTGCACTTTTAATAGAAAATGGATCACATAGGCAAGATAATATGAAGCAAAATTATCTCATACGATACCAAAATATGATGATTTCCGGACCAATTCCCCAGGAATGGTGAAGACTGGATGTACAAGTATACTTGTTGGTAATCCATTACGGAAAGATGGAGAGATAAAAGAAGAGAGTCTTCTACTATTGTCTCCAACTATTCTACATCCGAAGCCACAACTTGTCGGGTTACAGCATTGAACCCGTCTTCTTCCAAGACATTTTCTTTTCATTTCTGGGTACCGACAACCGAGTGGGTGAGTGAGTGAGTGAACAGAATTTAACGTCGCTTTGAACAATATTTCTGCTATATCGCGACGAACCAACTAAGCACCACCCAGCCAAGTTAGCAATAGACAGGTGGAAAATTCAGAAGAAGCCTCTAGAAAATGTTCCTGAGGCATTTTTTGGTACAAGCTGGTACCAAGCTGTTTTAATTCTGTTTGAATGCCAATGAAGAGGATGAAATATTGCTATGAGTTCGTTGAGAATAATAAGCAAGAAAAATGCATTACAAATTCACGGTTACAGCTAATTTGTTAATTAAAATTGATTGGCCCCCTGAATTGGGCAAGTTGGTGAGTATCAAATGATATGTTTCAAAGGCCGACAGGACATATATGGGTTATACGCAAGCTGAAACTTTCTACACATAACTGTTTAGCTGCGACATACTCTATCAGATATGCCAACCGAATGTTGAAGGCTGAATGAATGACAGTGACGTCATCACTCCATATCACCGGATTTGTATTTTTCTGCCAGTTTTTCTAACCTTCGTTTTCTTTATTTGTAGTTTGAACTTTCCTCGTTAATTCAGTTCCAGGAACACCTTCAGCGAAACATGAACAGATTTAACGCTTGTGTGGTAACACCAGTGTCAAAATAATTGAAATATCGCCTTTCATTTCAAGCTGGAGCAGGCTATACCGTTTATAGATGGCCATGGCTGTTTTCCTGAGACAGGGGCGTATTTGGATGTACGCCTGTTGAAAGTTATCCTGTCCGGCGTCTTCGATTACCGCATCATAGCTATTAATATCTTCATGCACAATACGATTCCAGGTGGTAGGTTCTTCCTCACTGCCCTGGGATGTAGGCTGACTATCTGAGATCAAACTCTCCGTATCAGTAGATAGACTCTCAGCAGTCTCTGTTTCTGTCAATCTGATTAAAACTCAGACTTAATAACCGCTTCTCTATCGGACATGTCGCTAATTAAGATCTGGGACAGTCTCTATCTTAAATCTGTCCCACATGTCAGACTGGCGACCAATCACAGTCCAACTTCAACGGGGGAATAGGTGCCTATCCGAGCAAACAATAATCTTTCGTGATTGCTCATGGAGAGCAAGAACTTCTTCAGCTCCCTGGGTTGGATTTTTCTGCGCCTTGTTCATTACAGAAATAATCGGATATGCACCTATTCGCCCGTTGAAGTTGGACTGTGATTGGTCGCAAGATACAGACTGTCCCAGATCTTAATTAGCGACATGTCCGATAGGGGAGCGGATTAAGTCTGATTTTTAATCAGATTGCTGTTTCTGTATCTGTCGGTGGACTCTCAACAGTCTCTGTATCAGCATCCGTCTTGAAGGACTCCTCGGAGTCTTCAATCCCATGTATATTCTTCTCCTGTCGCATCACATCGTAACGTCTGGTGAACGTGCTTTTCTCACTCAGAGCAAGTGTAAGCCATGTTGACGGTTGAACGTCGACTGTGCGTGTTTTGGTAATACATTTGCTTTTATAGACAGTAACGCCCGCCCGCGCCCAGCTTAGCGCCTGAACGCCCTGGTGAAATAGCTCAGAAGCTCTGATTTTCACGGAATTGACACTAATTCATCGTAATGCGATCACGTCCGTCAACGCCCGTCGTTACGCCTTAACGCTCGTGTCAACGCTCGATCTTAACGCCTTAACGACTTTTAATGACGCGTTAACAAATGTTTCTTTTGTGCTATTGCTATGACATAAGCCGCTTTCCAGTTCATTCCCGAGGTTTTCAACACCGACGATGTTCTTTCGATTTCCATATGAACCGGGTCCTTGTCCAGCAATTGTATATGGGCCACTAGGTCGGCATACTGCTGACGTAAAGCCCGTCGTAGTCTAGGTGCCAATATGTTATGGGCTAAAACCGCGACTTCCTCTTTCGAATACCCTTTGTGGTGAAACTTGTTTTCTGTGGCCCCCAACGTCTCGCTCATCTCGGCGTCCATACTTTCTTTGAACAAATGCTTCCATAGCCTCGAGTTTACATTGTGTTCATTCCATTAGACGGGTTTGGGATGGTCCTTCACGGTTGGGTGATATTCGGGAACTGATGGTATGAAGGGGACCCGCTGTATGGGGATGGGTTGCTGCTGCTGGATGGGTGCTGCCAGGTGTGGACTCGGTGGATCGTGTAGGGATATATGACGTTGTGGTTACCCCTCGCCGGGTAACAGGTGGGTCGTCAACCGGCGATCTTCGGAGGTATGAGCTTTTAAGTCTGCGAACAGGTAACGGTACGGACAACTTGTTGCGCCTTGAAACGCCTGCATGAAATGGTCGATGTTCTGAGGATAAATTCGACTACAAAACACACGGATTTGTGCTCTGTCGATGGGATTGGAGAACAACACAAAATATTGGCAGTCCAATGCAATATCTCTGGACGCCATCCCTTGAGGAAAGAGATTCTGGGTCAAATAGATGACGGACAGATTGCGATGATGGGATCCTTTGGTAAACAAGTCGCCAACGTGTGTATTGTCCGTGGCCGCAATCATCAGATCAGCTAACACTACCACGTTGGTCTGCTCGGGGTCGAAGAAATACGCTTGATCGATGTCGTGAGGAATCCCTGGAAAAACGAAGCTCACATTCTGTAAACTTGTAGTTTCGTAGGCGGACTGCCACTGGCTATAACACCAAACTATACGGGTATAGCTGAGGGGCCATTCTTCTAAGAATTTCATCATCCAGGACGTCTTTCCACATCCCGTAGGACCGCTCACCGTCATCGTATAGGGATGCTCTAATACTCTCGTGTGTGACGTAGGTGTTGGTCGTTCTTCGCGCGTACTTTGAACTTGCTCGTTATCGAGACACTGTTCCGTGAGATGGCTTCGCTCTATATGATTATTATGTATGGAAAGCAAATGCATATGTAGATTAAATGGCGTGGAAAATGACTTCGAACACAAGTGACATACGTAAACCATGGCTCTCGTCTCCAAGGACACCCGGCGTATAATGAAGCTTTCATATATGTATGTCGTGCTTATATGCAACACATAGGACAGTTGAGTGCTTGGAGCTCGGAGCTCGGGGATGGGGCAGTTGGGTGTTTGGAGCTCGGAGCTCGGGGATGGGGTAGTCGGGAGCTCGGAGCTCGAGGATGGAGCAGTTGGGTGTTTGGAGCTCGGGGTGTCTGCGCATGCGCGCCATATCCCCTACTTCCACGACACCCCAGACCAGTCGGACGCTGTCCCACGAAAGCTTCACTATGATATCCCACACGTCCCATTCGGACCAAGAATGGCCCTTCAGTCTCTCAAACACGCTCCTACGCACCCCTAAAATGGCCGCTTTCGCTACCACTCGTACTGAAAACGTCACCAATGGCGTTACAGATGACGTGGGCATTCCTCAAGTCGTGGTCTACACCACGAGAGCTTCAATTTGACACCCTACGCGGCCTATTAGGATCACGGTTGGTTCATCTCTACCCCACAACATCCATTCCAATGCCCTTTTTCTACTGCGCATGCGCAAAATGAGATCAGTTCCACCCCACACCCATCCGTCAGTTTTGGTAATTTCAGTATTTTGTTTTTATATGTTTGTTCTTCTGCTCTAATAGAATCCGAAGTCAGAATATGCATAAGCGTCACAGACTAAGTTGCATTCATCGGCTGTATGTCAGAAAATCGTGTTTTGGACGGCCATATTTGATACGCCATTTTGGATCCTTAATTGCAAAAGATATTTTGGTAACAGTGATTTTCGAATTCACCATACCCGAATTGTGTTAAATAGATTATTAGTTGACTTGTACCAAAGAATGCCTCAGGGTCTTAGAATTCCTGAAATCTCCACCTGTCTACAATAAACCCCCAATGGAGCAGCAAAGTTGAACACTAAGGTCAACAGAACGATTCATGTTAGGCAGACGGACATATATCTTTGATAAATGATGTCTGAATTGCTTCAACATTTATCAAAAATATAAGAAGTAAACAAGGATTTGGGATTATAATCATGTTGTATAATCACACGTACCATAAACATGGACGGTTCGTTCAACAAAGTCAGATTTCCCATCCCATGTCGTGGCTGTACATCTATAATTTCCGGTGTCATTTAGCCTGGCATCAGACACAGCCATGGTAGAGATGATCACATGAAACTCATAGTTATTGTATCTTACTGCACGCCGATGGTTGGTAATCTTGACGCGGTAAGAAAGCTGTTTAAATAAGACAAATATATTTACATGAAATACACATGAAAATTGTCTGTGTATTTAATAACACAGAAAGAACAGAGAAGTAATTAGGTCACTGTACAATGAAATTCTTTCTTTCTGAGTTGATAGCAGCTTTATCATGTTATGTAATTTACATGCAATATCTCATTGCTGTTAAGATGGGAAGCGATGAATATACAGAAACATCCCTCTATCTTGCTTAAAGGGAACGTAAACTCAGCGGTAAAACACCGCGGGAATTATACAAGAGTCCCGATAGATTTAAAAAATCGTGACAAATATTTGTTCTCATTTTTTTCCAATGAATGAGACAGACGCAAACATAGAAAATACCGTGATTTGGAATTTCTTGGGGGCGCCGCCACGTTTATTTTGGGGAGGATTTTATCCAATGGGAAAGCGGGAAATTCAGTTGTGCCGATAATCTCCTACGTCATCGGACATTCTCTGCGTCGAGATAACATGGCCACATATGGTCGTTTTCATGCACTCCTCCGTTCCCCGACTAACAGAGGCAATGTTATAGATTGGCTTTGATGTAGAATATGGCCTGATTCTAGCAGATATTCTACGATGCCGGGCTGTTCTGCATTTGGCTGTCACAATGTATCAGGTACAATGATAATCCCGACACGTCGCACTATCATCCTCGTTCATGTTTGTAAGCTACGGTCTCAAATACTGCACCTCTGCCAATTGACGCGTTTTTACCTCCAGAGGCAGAAGAACTAGTGTCCGCTGACGTCACGATTCTTCAAACATGGAGGCCTCTTTGTTGTTCCAGTGTAATGAAGTTAAAACGTTTAGTACTGCTTTGAAAAAAATGTAAAAAAATATCTGATACACGATTTGAATTCTATGAGGAAAAAGCTTTAACTGGCCATGCACGGTGCACAAGAGTTTACGTTCCCTTTAAATACTTTGTGCATTAAACTTCGGATTATTATTTCAACCATATTTACCAACCTCGGTGGATGTGTAGGAGAATTTTAAAGTAGCTGATGTCCCAGTTTCCACACTGACACGGCAAGTTAAATTGAAAGAACTCCCCTTGAGAACTTTGTTTGCACTGAATTGTAAGGTTGGGTGTGGCACAGCACTGCCACCTAAAACAGCCAATTTCCGTGCATATATATATTTGGGGTTGGATCATCAATACCGATAATTGAGGCTAAATCGATAATGTATACTATTTTATTGAAGAACAAGGTGCCAAAAATATCTTACAGGAAAGAGAGAATTACAATGCTATTTTATGGTGGCCGATAAGGGATATCGCTGCATTGTCTCAGGCATGTAGTTTGGTAACACGAAGGCAGGATGCGAAGTGCGAAGGCAGGATGCGAATCGCGAAGTCCAAACACGAAGGCAGGATGCGAAGCGCGAAGGCAAGATGCGAAGGGCGAAGGCAAGATGCGAAGCACGAAGTCCAAACACGAAGGCAGGATACGAAGCGCGAGGCCAGAATGCGAAGGCGGGATGCGAAGAGCGAAGGCAGGATGCGAAGGCGCGAGGCCTGGATGCGAAGTACGGCGACAGGATGCGAAGCGCGAAGTCCAAACACGAAGGCAGGATGCGAAGCGCGAAGGCAGGATGCGAAGGCAGGATGCGAAGGCGGGATGCGAAGACGGGATGCGAAGGCAGGATTCGAAGCACAAAGCCAGGATGCGAAGCGCAAAGCCAGGACGCGAAGTCCGAAGGCACGATGCGAAGGCAGGATAAGAAGTCAAAGCAAATACCACTGCGCATGACCCGATGAAAGCGAGGCCAGGCCGCCATTTTGCGTTCGTTGGAATTTTGCAGAGGTACGTATTCTTTAACTACTGGAAAGACAGCTCACCAATCTCCAATGTACGAGTTGTCACAGCGAAACAGCTCACCAATTACCAGTATAAGAGTTGTCAGAGCATTTCCATCATAGCTCTCTAGATTTGTATCTAATATCGCTTATGCCGGTGCTAGGGGCCGTATGGTCATATCATCCAAGTTGCCACATGAACAGGTACAATAAAGCGTACCTGAGATACAACACATATCACGAATCGTTAGATTCTTGGTATGTGCTTTAGATAGGTTAACCAGAAGATTATTCTGTGAAGTCATGTGACGCAGTCAGTATGTCGGCACCTCTTCCCACTTCCCTTATATGTGTTGTAATCAGAGTGTGGTGATAGGAAGATTCGAGCTTCACATCATAGGTTTTCCACTATGTTACTGTTTTAAACCATAACATATAGAACAATAGTATCATCACAATTAAGATGAGTGTGTTGTAGAAATGCCGTCCATCTGCGCATGTGCAGTAGAAAAAAAGGTATTGAATGGACATTTTGGGGTAGAGATGGACCATTCCTGGTCCGAATGGGTCGTGTGTGGCCTTAATTTGAAGCTTTCCTGGAGTAGCGTCGGATTGGACTGGTGTGTGGTCCGTTTTCATCATTGCGCAATCTGGCAGCAATATAGAAAGCGGCATTTGAGGTGGGAGTTTGATGACGTCATCAGTAGTGGAGAAAGTGTCGCTCGAGTGCACAATTGAGACATGCCTACACCTCTACACACTAACCCATAGGGGTTGCGCCGTGGACATTGTATCCAGAACTTATGAACTCGGGCACACTGGTGTTTTTGGGTTAGACATGAGTAGAATTACCCCCTTGAAAGTGACGGCATTGTGAAGTCAGCAGTAGGAAAGAAAGTGCATTTTTGAATGTGCACATGGGACTAAGCAGCTACATGTACATGCAGCCTGGATTTGGGTGCATGGTGGTCGTAGGGCAGAGATAGTATACGTATGAGTTAGATGGGGTCATATTGGAGCTCCTGGTGGAATGTCAGCGTGGGTGCGTGTGTATGTGTGAAGGTGGGCCGGTCAGTGAGTGATTGAGTGTGAGTCAGTGACTGAGGCATACCCAACGCCCGTCTTAACGTAGTTAGGCTGGTGAGTGAGTGATACATCTCCAAGGTCCACGAGTCAACCCCAATGCGCGACGCGATGCTCGAACGGCGCTTTCTCTACTACTGATGACGTGATCAATGACGTCGCGGATGACGTGGACATCCCGCAATTCATCCTACACACTATATTTGGATGAGATATACATGTACCCCTCTATCGCTCAAACAGACCCCTCCGCACCTCCAAAATGTCCGCCTTCCATTCTACTACCATGCTGCACCTGCGTAGAATGATGAAAACGGACTACACACCAGTCCAATCCGACAATACGCCAAGAGAGCTTCAAAATAAGGTCAAACACGACCCATTCGGACCACGAATGAACCATCTCCACCCCAAAACTCCCTAGAAATACCTTTTTTCTACTGCTCATGCGCAGATGGACGACATTTCTACTCCACACTCATCCTAATTGTGATAACATTATTGTTCTATATGTAATGATTTAAAAGAGTAACATTTTGAAAAACCTATGATGTGAAAGCCCGAATCTTCCTATCACCCTTTGTTAGCTATCTTTCAATACGTACATTTGCAAAATTCCAAAGAACGCAAAATGGCGGCCTGGCCTCGCATTCATCGGGTCATACGCAGTAGCATTTGCTTTGACTTCGCATCCTGGCTTCGCATCCTGCTCTCGCATCATGCCTTCGCGATTCGCATCCTGCCTTCGTGTTTGGACTTCGCGCTTCGGATCCTGCCTTCGTACTTCGTACCCAGGCTTTGAGCCTTCGCATTCTGCATTTCGCATCCTGGCTTCGCATCATGGCTTCGCGCTTCGCATCCTGGCTTCGCATCCTGCCTTCGTGGTTCGCATCCTGCCTTCGTGTTTGGAATTCGCACTTCGCATTCTGGCCTCGCGCCTTCGCATCCTGCCTTCGCACTTCGCATCCTGCCTTCGCATCCTGGCCTCGCGCTTCGCATCCTGCCTTCGTGTTTGGACTTCGCGCTTCGCATCTTGCCTTCGCGCTTCGCATCCTGCCTTCGCACTTCGCAACCTGCCTTCATACGTCGCATCCTAGACTCGCGCCTTCGCATCCTGCCTTACCAAACCACATGTCTGAGATAATACAGCGATGTCCTTTATCGGTCACCATACTATTTACATGTGAGTAGTATACAATCCCCTTTTCGAGTCAGTGGCTCGTCACTGCGCATGCGCGAGACAACAATGGGACGGTGTGCGCAGGAGTGTTGCGCGCAGGTATGACGTCACTTCCGGTCTGGATGAATGGGGCATGACCTTGGGGGCATGTATTCCTCCGTGGTGATGCGGTCTGCCTCCGCGGACCGAAAGTAGTCCCAAATACTTGGGTTTTCGTTAGAATGTTCGGCAATTTGTAGGGACCGCTATTGGACCGATTGAGTCGAGTGAGGTATCAATATGAAGCATACGCGAGGGAGTATCCAACGGGCTGGGTGTGACGTGGAACTGACGTCATTCTGCGCATGCGCAGTAGAGAAAGTGTATGGAAATAGACGTTTTTGGGGTCTAGGTGGGCCACTCGTGGGCCGATTGGGTGGAATGAGGTATCAATGTGAAGCATACGTGAGGGAGCATCCACCTGGGCTAGTGTATCGTTCGTTGTCAACATTCTCCGCATGCGCAGACAGGGAATGTTGGGAAAAGGGTAAGGAAATAGACGTTTTGGGGTCTAGGTGGGCCACTCGTGGGCCGATTGGATCGAGTGAGGTATCAATGTGAAGCATTCGTGAGGGAGCATCCACCTGGTCTAGTGTGTCTTTCGTTTTCAACATTCTGCGCATGCGCAGACAGGGATTTGTGGGAAAAGGGTATGGAAATTGACGTTTTGGGGTCTAGGCGAGCCCCTAATGGTATCGTATGAGGTCTTATTCTGAAGCTCTCAAGGGCTAGAGTATCGATCGTTGTCAACCTTCTGCGCTTGCGCAGACAGGGAAATGTGGGGAAAAAGGTATTGAAATAGACGTGTTGGGGTCTAGGTAGGCCAATAATGGTCCGATGGAGTCGAGTGAGGTATCGATGTGAAGCATGTGTGAGGGAGCATCCGTCTGGGCTAGTGTGTCGTTCGTTTTCAACAGTCTGCTGCGCAGATCGCGTGGTTTGATGGGTCTGCGCAAGTGTGTGACGTCACTTTTGGTCTGCGATTATAGAAAGAGTGTTAAATAGCTTATTGACCTTTGACCTCAAAAATTTGCATATCGTGACCTTTGACAGCCAATCAGAAGCGAGTATTTTGACCTCATCTGACTGTATGGAATGCATGTACTGACTTGGTTCTGGGTTTTTTCCATCACGGGTGTGCGCAGTTGTATGACGTTACTTCCGGTCTGCGTGAGTCCCGGCCGGGAAGTTTCGGAAATGTGCAAGGGCACTATATCACATCGGGGTATATATTTCATCCAAGTATAGCGAATAGCGGTTGTCGTGAATAACAACAAGTTCAGCAATGTTTATACAGTTTATTATCTCCAATGTTACATCATACCCAGGCTGCGGGAGCCGCCCTGGGTATGTTTAGTATGTTCACAGCAAAACAAATTGAAATATCAAACACCATGTTTTATTATTTAACGCACAGCCACATTAGGTACAAGTGTTTACTGAGCTCAAATCAACGATCAGCATGTAGACATAGAGAGTATATACGGGATGTTATGCTATTCATCAGTGCAAAGGTGACGCACTCAGCCGATGGGGGTGGTCGGTCAGCTTGGTAACGAAGAACGTAACATTGGTGACCTTCTTTACGACCCATTGTGTGTTGGGGCGTTGACTATGTGGCGTTGACTATGTGCCCATCTCATGGGATCCACGATGTCCAGTTTCTCCAGCATCGTCTCTAGCGACGCTCGGTTAATGATGGTGAACGGCTGGTGAAACACATGGCTGTTATTACTGGCATAATAATACCGTAACTGGTCCGTCTCTTTGTGACGTAAGATGTACCCGAAAGCGACATTCAATTTGAAGACCGTAGCTTGGTCATTGAAAATGGCTTCCACGTAGCTGCGTAGACAGGTGAGGTCGGTCAGTGGGAAATTGTAGATATCTAGAATAGGGCGATCACGGTGAAAACAGTGCCATATCATGGGCCATTGGCGGCGATAGATGTCACTCACTGGATGGGCGTCCTGTAACAGATCGCTAGGAACATCCACTGCATTCTCCAGAAAATGTTCGATGACATCAGGCGTATGACTGGCAACAGTAATGCTACGGATTGGCTGGATATCTAGCCTCTTCTGAAGTGTGGGTATAGGCGGGCTCTCTGTGATCGCATCACCAGTGGCATTCGTATCCCCGGGCTCATCTTCACTGGGTCTGACCCTCCTGAGTGCATCTTTAGTGGAAAGTTGTCGCCCAAACCGTAGAGACGGGGTATGAATCAAACGCTGATGCCGTCTTAACTGACTGCGTCGTTTGAAGACTTGACCACATTCATTACATTGTTCCGTCGTCCCTACGTGGAATGATCGTTCGTGGCACAGTAAATGATCCTGCCGATTAAATGACCGTGCGCAGGTTATACAAGTATACCGTGCGCCGTTGTGGATGGAAGACTCGTGCCGTCGCAAATCTTCTAGGCGAGTAAACTGCTTCTGGCAAGTTGTGCAAGTGAACATCTTGGTGGTTGACACAGTGTCGGATGAAACGGCCAGGCCACTTCCCTTTTAGCACGCTTGCCGGTGATCTATTTTTAGCACCTCCAACTCGAGGACTGAGATGTACTGGCGTACGACTGAACCGCATTGCGAGCGCGCGCACGTGTGTGTGTGTGCAGTCGATTTTACATCCGGGACCGTGTCAACATCCGGGTTTCCCAGTGGGTTTTCCCGTCGTTCCTCCGTCTTCCATCCGGGTACTGTGGTTTTACATCCGGGTCCTCATCTTACATTCGGGTTTTCCCATGTTTACTGTCACGTGACCGGCAATGACCTTTAACCGCTGACATGAACCTTAACTTTTATCATCCGCATGTAAACACACCCACAGTGGTTCCTCCAGCGAGGGTGTGCTGTGATGGAGGGGCTAATAAAAGGATTGACCTGTAATCTTTGTTGTTGTTGTTGCTCTCTTTGTGGACTAACCAATCAGAATAATACGTATCACGGACTACACCCGTAGAGCTACGTATAGGTGCGCATGTGTGACATGGTCTATAAAACACGTCCCTCTGGATCCCACACCGCATTCCTACGGTTGCAGAACCATGACGGATACCCATCCCTATGCGACTCGCATTTTACAGCATGCGACCGTGGTTAATTTACTCCCGGATTACCGAGCAGTGGTTCCTTCCATGTTTGCAGATGGTGACGACAACGAGGGGCGACGCCAGATCCTAAAAGAGTTCATAGAAGCGGTCTTCGACAGAGTGCACTCGATGGAGAGGTGTGCTATCACTGACCACTACTGGACTATGACAGCCATCTTTGATGCCCGGGCTATGGACCACGAGCGCTCACCCCGGAACCAGCGACGGCTCGTTGGCTTAGTAATGGTCTTTGCCCTATTGACCCTGACGCTGTGGCAATGACAACGACAGAAAAAACGGCTCTTCAGAGCCTCCACACATGCACTTATTTGCAACCGATATATACGAAGGTCAGTCACAGTGTGCGTCATTCACCGATCGTCATTTGGTCAACCATGTCACCGAGGGACCTGACCACAAATACGAGAGACAGTCAGAGTGTGTGTTATTCACCGTTCGTCATTGGGTCAACCATGTCACCAGTCCTACGAGCCATCTTTCCCATTACACCCCGGGTGGGGTTACACCTCTATGAAGATAAAGTCACAATCGTTGAAGACCGTGGAGATGTTTGCTGGTCGCGCGCTGAGACCGTATCGAATACGGTTACGCTACACCGTGACGGCTGGACCAAATTTAAACGGGTGTTGAGCGCGGAGCTCGACGGAAACCTCATCCAGATAGACAATGCCATCTACGTACACCGTGGACCCTTCTTCCCACGCCTGGGCTGTTACCAAGACCCTACGCTAGGCTTCACCCTAGACCCCGATCTGTGGACAGCCTTCGAGAAAGTGGTGCCTATCGTGGACCAGCTGTTCAGTTGGAGTGGGCTCGTGCCCTGAGTGAAGCGGCGGCAGAACCCAAAGAACAAACTACCAAACATAGCAATAAAGCGGAGGCAGACGACGATGCCATTGATTATCCGGCTAGACTGTCAGCCCAGTGACATGACCACCCGATCCTTTGATCTCACGTCATAAACGTTTTCTCCCTATAAATAGAGACAATCAAATCTTGTACCATTCACGTACTGACCATGACGGAGCATATAATACGGGCCTTTCTCAGCTTGACCCTCGAGGTCTTCCTGCACGTCTATGCGGATAAGGTCGATATCATGGAGGAGGTAGGAGACATCTGTGATGCGGTCCCTACACAACCGTGCCCGGCTCACATTCGTCTGTCTTGGGAGAGCTGGACCAAATTCAAACGGGCGTTGTCTGGTGAACTGGACGGCGACCTCATCCACTTGTGTCACGATGTGTACATCCGACGCGGCGGTCCCTTCTTTGCTCAATTGGCTCGGCTAGATGGGGCTACAGTGCATTTTACCCTTCACCCTGTTCTATGGTCTACATTGGAAGAAGCCGTGGCAGATGTGGATCAAGTACTTACGCAGGAAGAGCGGTCATCAGACGAGTTGGACTGGTCATTTATCATGGATAATGTGCTGGCAGAAGCCAACGAAGAAAATCAGAAAGAAACTCCGGCCCAAGATATACCCGTTATAAATAACCGATAGAGCCAGGGTCCATCATGATTTGCCGCCACGAAGCGCTGTGAGAAGGTGTTGGATAACTTATACTACAGTCCCGACAGTCCGGCGGCCTATAGTGCATTGTCGGCTCTCTATCAAGCGGCCAAACCCCAGGGGATACAATCTGCCAAAGTCCGAGATTGGTAAAACAAAACAAGACACCTATACCTTACATCGATCTGTCCGTCGGCATTTTCTACGGAACCGGTTCATCGTGGGTGGACTAGATGCCCAGTGGCAAGCGGATTTGGTCGATACGAGCGCCTTTGCCAAACACAAGGATAGGAATCGGTATATCTTGACGTGCATCGATATCCTGTCGAAGTATGCGTGGGTGGTATCCATCCGGACGAAAACGGGGGCGACGCTTCAACGGTACATGACGTTCATGGACCAATACAAAGCCCTCTCTACACCACCACCACCACTACCAAGCGACACACCGCCAACCTCAGCACCGCTCCAACAGCCGCCATTACCATGGGTACCACCCACAGCCCCACGGTGGGCGGAAGATGAATTCCTGAAGAGTGTACCTGCATCGTTCAAGAAACAAGCTGGCCTGGTATTACAACGGATGAAACAGAATCCTAACATGACTTGGAGTGATAAAGGCGAACTACTGGTAAAGAATGAGGTGGTCCCCAGTACCCACATGCCGGATTTAGTGAATGACCTGCTGCGTCAATGCAGGTCGCACACGGATCCTCGAGGATGGGAGGTCTTCGCTCAAGGCTTGAAAGACATGCATGTACCACAGGGAATTGGTGGGGAACCCCCAGCGCTGGGCCTGGATGCAGCGGACCCAGCAATCGCCGAGTGGCCCACTACCTTGTTGGGAAGCCGAGTGGCCGAAGTCACCCCCCAAAACACCACAACAACGGGCACCTTCTTTTCACTCCTTTAAAAAAACACTCTTGATCAAGACACCCCACATCCCCAGAGCCGTGACACGTAGCAACACGACGCCGGACACAGCCGCCCAAGGCCTGGAACACCTATTAAACCAACAGCAGCAGCAGGCCAGCTCAGTGGCCAAATTTTATCTCACCCTACCCAATAACAGTTCGTTGGATATGTTTCCTGACAACACGTTGGCCAAGTACGTGACCCAGTTACCACAACTGTTGCATTTACATGGACGATGGGAATGTGACCTCGTGGATAGTCCAATACCCTTACTCGTGGTACAACGTGCGAGCCAATGAAGTGTGGTACGAGGTGACTTACGGAGGAAAAACCACCCGACTCACCCTCCCCGAAGGCCAATACGATACCCCCAAGAAGTTCATGCAGGGGCTGACAAGACTGTTGCATTATAAGGCTCTACGGGAGGCCACGAATACTTCAACACCTGTCAAATCCTTTCCCTTCAAGAATCACGTGGACTTCGATTACAACGCATACAACGACAAGGCACAGATCATCTTCACCTCCAACGTGAGTGTCGTGCGGAGTCCTATCCTACAGCAAATGCTGGGTCTCGCTCACCCGACCTACACGGATCCATCCGAGGACCATCGCCAGATCCCGATGGATATGAAGTCGGGTATGTACGGACTCCACGTCTACTTGGATGTGGTCGACAACCACACCGTGGGCGATATCAACACGTCGCTGTTACGGGTGGTCCCCATTAAAAAGACGTATGGAGATCAAGTCACCCACAGTTTCACCCACATGCTCTACCTACCCGTACGACAATCGACATCAACACTATCACGGTGGATATAAGAGATTACACGGGACGACCGGTGGCATTCGACCGGGGAAAAGTGGTGCTGACACTTCATTTTCGACAAGCACGTGCTCCCCATTTTGTATAATGAAAGTACCTTACGAGTGCGATGTACGCAGCTATATGGATTGTTATGCCAAACAGGCCGGGGGTGGCCTTCCGGTATTTGCAGGTGCACGCGTGCAACGAGGACATGGGCTGGGGAACATACTCGGGAGTATCGTCAAAACGTTCCTGCCCTTGGTGACTCGAGGGGTGAAAGCGATCGGCAAACAGGCGGCATCCAGTGGACTGCAAGTCGCCGGTGATGTCTTGGGGGGTACGGCACCCAAAGAAGCCTTGAAACGGCGGGTCAAAGAAGCGGGAGGCGTCTTGGTGGCCAAAGCACAACGCACAATAGGGAATAAAAGAACTGCACCATCGAGGACACGCACCAGTCGACGTCCGACCCAGCGACGACGCACATCGAAAACCCAGGATATCTTTTCTTAAACATGTCCTAAATCCACGCAGAGTCCTGCCCCTCCACCAACAGTGAATTTGATTTGTGGACCGTTCCGCCCACACAGACCATTGTCGAACAAGGATTATGGGTGAAGCATCTCCCCCGCTCGAGCATCAACGAAACAGGGCTCATCGAGTTCACCATCAGTAATGCAGATACGGCCTATGTGGATTTAGCCCATACATGCTTGTATGTGAAAGCCAAGGTCGTCAATGGGGATGGCTCCAGAATCGTCCAAGCTGCAACGGTGGGCCCAACGAATCTCTGGCTGCACTCAACAGGTAGATATTTTTATCAGCGACAAACTCATCAGTGACTCGACCAACACGTACCCATATCGAGCCTACATCGAGACCATCTTATCGTATGGACGAGAGGCTAAAGAATCTCAGCTGACAGCCGCTTTATTCTACCAAGACACAGCCGAGCATATAGACACGGTAGACAATGTGGGATATAACAAACGGAAGGCTTTCACCGCGAACAGCGTCTCGGTGCATCTCATTGGTCGACTGCACGCAGACCTCTTCATGCAAGACCGGTACCTGTTCAGCAAGATCCCCATCAAAATCCGACTGATACGGGCGCCTCCGACTTTCGCCTTGATGGCCACTAACGTAGAGGGGCATGCAGCTGACTAGATTGCCATCCAAGGCGCAGTCCTGTGTGTCCGAAAAGTGAAACCGAATCCAGCCGTTCAATTGGGGCACATGAAAGCCTTGGAAACAAAACCAGCCCTGTATCCTATCCGCCGTGTACAAACCAAAGTGTTCTCTGTGCCTGCTGGAAATATGAGCGCCAACAAAGAAAACCTGTTTCTGGGAGGACTACCCAAACGATTGATCCTGGCCTGTGTGGGGAATACTAGTTTCAGCGGAGCCTACCCAGAGAACCTGTTTGACTTTCAACATTTCGGCATCAATTTTGTGGCCCTGCATGTGGACGGACAGCAGGTCCCAGCCACGGCCTTAACACCGAACTTTGGGCGCGGGAATTCCATTCGAGCCTATCAGAGCCTGTTTACAGCCACCGGTCAAATCAACCAGGACGAAGAGAATATGATCAGTCGTGAGGACTACGCGAACGGATACACGTTGTTCTGTTTCGATCTGACCCCCACCTTAGAGAACGACCATCAGCTGGCCTTGGCCAAGCAAGGCAATTTACGGTTGGAAATCCACTTTGCGCGAGCCCTCGGGACCACCGTCAATGTGATCTGCTACGCCGAGTTTGACAACATCATTCAAGTGGACAAGGCGCGCAACGTCCTCTGCGACTTTGCTACCTAACATGGATACAGACCAGATAACCACCGTGCTATAGAATGACCCAGGGACACGTATGGTCTTTCAAGGGGTGTTCTCCCGAGATGTATTCCCATTAGACCGTATGTATCCTGCTGCTTACGTTCTCAACACGGACCCGATGGATCGGCCCGGTGAACATTGGGTGGGCGTGTACTTGACATAACAGCAGGGCGAATACTTTGACCGGTACGGCCTGCCACCCCTCCGTCCCGATTTAACAGACTTCATGGATCAAGGCACAGAGACGTGGTGTTGGAACAGTCAAACGTTGCAAAACCTGACCAGTAGCGTGTGCGGACAATATTGCTGGTTTTACCTGTACCATCGATGCCGGGGAAGAACCGTATCTATCATCGTACAGATGTGTGACGAGTACCCCAAGGCCGAGGACCGCGATATACTCGTATATGACTGGGCCGCCCATCATTTCAATGTACAAGCCCCGTTCTGGGCTTACGTTCTTTCAATGTGCAAGCCCCCTGTTCTGGGCTTAAGTTCTTGCAAGAAAAGCCTCGTGTTCTGGGCTTAAGTTCTATCGATTTCAATGTACAAGCCCCCTGTTCTGGGCTTCAGTTTTCAAGTGGTTGTTCTCACGTTGTTGTTGTTAATTATTGTTGAATAAAAAACAAAATGAGATCTCATAAAAAAAACCTGTCTTGTTTGTTTTCTATATGAGCATAATGCATAAAGACTATAACAGACATGTGGGGATTCGGTCAAACTGGCCTTGAACACCGTGGAGAAAGTAGCCAATCAGGGGCCTAGGATGGGGCCAAATGTAACCAATCAATGTCCAGAAAACAATGCAAGAGCACTGTAGTAAAATAGAGAGCCAATGAAATCAGCCCACAGACCAAGTATATGTTTGGTCTAGGTTGAGAGCGGGCATTCCAGCACAAAATGTTTGACGAAGAGTTACAAGTTACAAGATGTGGAGTGAAAACACTATAAAGGTCACTTAACATGGTCATAGTGCTGGCGATATTGTCGGGGACCCTGTGCATTCCATGGGTGCTTCGGGAGGGCGGATAAAGGCTATCTATTGGCCCAGAGAGGGCCGAACCTAGCCGGAAAGGGGGGGACCGTTTGACCTGGATGTGTCCCGCGCACTTCCCTTTAATCCGCGCGCGCGTGCGGCTAGTCCAGACGGATGCTCCCTCACATATGCTTCACATTGATACCTCACTCGACTCCATCGGACCATTAGTGGCCTACCTAGACCCAAACACGTCTATTTCCATACCCTTTTCCCACAATTCCCTGTCGGCGCATGCGCAGAATGTTGAAAACGAACGACACACTAGTCCCGACAGATGCTCCCTCACGAGAGCTTCAAAACAAGACCTCATACGACACCATAGGATCATTAGGGACTCACCTAGACCCCAAAACGTCTATTTCCATACCCTTTTCCCACAATTCTCAGTCTGCGCATACGCAGAATGTGGAAAACGAACGACACACTAGTCCAGGTGGATGCTCCCTCACGAATGCTTCGCATTGATACCTCCCTCGATTCAATCGGCCTAGTAGTGGCCCACCTAGACCCCAAAACGTCTATTTCCATACACTTCTCTACTGCCCATGCAGAATGACGTATCCACGCAACACCCAGCCCGTTGGATACTCCCTCACGTATGCTTCATATTGATACCTCACTCGACCGAATCGGTCCACTAGCGGTCCCTACAGATTGCCGAACATTCTCACGAAAACCCCACGTATTTGGGACTACCTTCGGTCCGCGGAGGCAGACCGCATCACCGCCAGACCGCATCGCCACGGAGGAATACATCCCCTAAGTTCACGCCCGAATCATCCATACCGGAAGTGACGTCATACCTGCGCACAACATCCCTGCGCACACCGCCCCATTTTTTCTCGCGCATGCGCAGTGACGAGCCACTGACCCAAAGAGGGGATTGTATACTACTCATGTGTATGATTAGCACTGTACTACGAGGCGCCGTTTGTGACAATATTGTCAACGACAAATATATAGAGGTAGAACCAAAATATAAAGTCGCCGTTTGTGACAATATTGTCAGATACAAATATATAGAGGTAACATCAAATATAAAGTCGCCGTTTGTGACAATATTGTCAAACACAAATATATATTTAAAACTAAAATATAAGGTGACTTTTGGTAAATATAGTTTAGTTTGAAATATATATATATATATATATATATATATATATATTTATATAAATATTTTGTAAATATATATAAAACGATATAAATAGGGCCTATATATAAAGTTAATTCTTTTTAAATTTTTATAAATATTTTTTGAAAATAAATAACGATAGGAAGTTAAGGCCTTAAATTTGACGTAAATATAAAGTACACGCACAAAATATAAAGTGTACATGTAAACCGGATATGCCCAAAGGAAGCTGCGCAAACGATGTTGCGCGAGTAATACTGGTTAATCAAAAACAGCAACTGGGTTCTGATGCGAAACTATGACAGCGGTGAAAGCCACTCGCATGTCACAGATGTGGCGAATCAAACAATATGATCACGTACCTGAACATATTTCACTTCACTGCCATAACGATCTAGTAAAGGCCTATTCCAATGTTCAACAATTACTGTTACCATTTACAATCGTACTTCAGAGATTCAATTTCAATTAGATATAAATACATATACTTATAAATCACCATAAGGTATCCTAGCCTACAGCCAATATCACGGCCTGTCCCTTCGATGTTCAATGTACGATTTCGCCGGCCAAGTCGCTGGTTGGTATTTGCCGCATAAAAACATCAACATATGTTGAAATAAAACATGCGCAGTAGTGCTGTGTGAAAATAACGATGTATTAATTATGTGCAACACAAATATTAGGCAATTTGAAATCATACTGAATATGAACATATTTCATTGATCCGAATATGACTATTCATAGCTTAGTTGTAAGACTTTGGAATTATATTGTCGTTTTGTATATTTGATCGTTTTTCGATAATTTCCGCATTTCCAAAGAAGACAAAAATTTGCAAGGAACTTGGTATAAGTACAGCGAATGTGGAAACTAATGGCTCACGAGGAACCGGCTGCACTATGCTTGCATCATCAAACGTACCTTTCTCAAATTATGAAAGAACCATGGCGCATACTGTGGGAACCACCAGTGTGAATTGTACTGTTGCGTTCACCGTTCCTCGTTTTCATTAACGAGATCATTTATCATAGCATGATACGCTTACTTGATCTCAAACTTTTTATGTTTTAAGTTAGTATAACGTAATTAGAATAAAATGAACTGTTGATATTCGTAAGCGGTAGGTACTGGGTTCAATCCCTGGCTGGGTCATACCAAAGACTAGAAAAATGGAACTTGTTGCTTCCTCGCTTACGCTCAGTATTAAGAGGATAGAACAATGACTGGTTCGCTCGGTGTCATGTATAATGTGACTGAGTGGGGTGTCATGTCTGCCTACGGCATGATATTTCGGTGGGACAGCACTATAAAATGGCAGCATTAGATCTGCTCTGCTTACAAGTACAAACCCACTGGACCAGAAGTGATCTTCAATACACACGTATTGAAGATCAATTAGCGAATAGCACGCAGGGGTAAAGCGGCTTCGACTGATTCCTTAGTTAACAGCTTCGAGGCAGCGCAAAAGTGAAAAAAGGCCAATCTAATGTTCCTCATGAGCCATTAGTTTCCACATTCGCTGTACTTATACCAAGTTCCCTGCAAATTTTTGTCTTGTTTGGAAATGCGGAAATTATCGAAAAACGATAAAATATTCAAAACGACAATATAATTCCAAATCCTATAATTAAGCTATGAATGGTCATATTCTGATCAATGAAATATGCTCATATTCAGTATGATTTCAAATTGCCTAATATTTGTGTCGCGCATAATTAATACATCGTTATTTTCACGTAGAACTACTGCGCATGTTTTATTTCAACTTCTGTTGATGTTTTTAAGCAGCAAATAGCAACCAGTGACTTGGCCAGCGGAAAGGTAGATTGAACATCAAAGGGACGGCCCGTGATATTGGCTGCAGACTAGGATACCTTATGGTGATTTATAAGTAGATGTATTTATATCTAATTGATGTGATAACTCTGAAGTACGATTGCAAATGATCACAGTAATTGTTGAAAATTGGAATAGGCCTTTACTAAATCGTTATGGCAGTGAACTGAAATATGTTCAGGTACGTGATCTTATTGTTTGATTCTCCACATCTGTGACATGCGAGTGGCTTTCACCGCTGTCATAGTTTCGCCTCAGAACCCAGCTGCAGTTTTGATTAACCAGTATTACTCGCGCGCACATCGATTGCGCAGATTCCTTTGGGCATATCCGGTTTACATGTACCCCATATGTTTTGTTCGTGTACTTTATATTTACGTCAAATTAAGACGTTTATTTTTATTTTCAAAAAATATTTATATATATTCAAAAACATCAACTTTATATATAGGACCTATTTATATCGTTTTATATATAAAAATAAATATATATACATATTTTAAACTAAACTATATTTGCCAAAAGTCACTTTATATTTTGGTTTTAACTATATATTTGTGTTTGACAATATTGTCACAATCAGCGACTTTTATATTTTGGTTTTACCTCTATATATTTGTGTCTGACAATATTGTCACAAATGGCGACTTTATATTTTGGTTTTACCTCTATATATTTGTTGTTGACAATATTGTCACAAACGACGCCTCATACTGTACAGTCTATCTCATACAAGAAAGAGGACGGGCTCCCTGGAATAATGCAATTAACGCGTGGTTCGGGGGTCAAATAAAAGGACTCCTTGAAATCAATCAAATAAGTTTGATACACGATCAGAAAAAAGAATCGTTTTTTTCTTGCATTTATATTAGGGCGAAATAATCCAAGATCCTAACTTTCGGCACAGGGAATGAAATCATTAAACACTTCAATTACTGCCTTTAATGGAAGGAAACCTCTAATATTGAAAATCGTTCCACTCCTGCTTCGAAATCCCGATTGTTGCCTACAAGCGCCCTGGAAAGTGTTAAAATAATTATTTCAATATTTCCCCTCATTTTTTTTAGCTTGGTTTCCTGATAGGTTACTATTAATTACAAGGTTTGTCAGTGACCCAATACAGGAATATATGGAGTCCGTTAAATTTATATAGGGCGAGGCGTCAGTGCCAATCCGAGTAACGAATTTATCCCACTGAAGATCCTTTCTGTCCATAGAGAAAAAAATCCCCGAGAAAGGATTTCTTGTCAATAACGTGGCCCTGTGCCTTATGTTGTTGCAGCTCACGAAACAAAAACCTGTATGTGAAGACGGCGTTCATAAGTACTGATTACGATGAAATACGAGCTGTTCACAAATTGGGTGCTCTCTAATTTAGACTACATGTACAGCTGCTGAAGTTCGCCTTCATTACAAATACCAGTAGTTTTCATGAACTTCTGCAAATACTTGTTGTAAACTTCAAAATGACACGAGGCAGCCGACGCGCGTGCTTTGAGACGGGAGCTACTGTAAAGGCACATAACCTAGTTACTCAGCCCGAGTTACAATCGACTGCGGTGGAGTTTAAAATATGGGGCGACCATGTGACCGTGATCATTCGTTTTCATTGGACGATTTTGTCTGAAGCGGGATAATTTGAAATTCGGGTGAGATATGTCGCATCCCCTGTCTCCATTGATTGATATACGTATTGACGGCTATCAGGATTACTTAGTCTGCGTATATAGCCAAGGTACTTACGGAGATATTTCAAGAAGACCATTTTGCTGCTCGTGTGGGACTTGTATTTAGCCATACAGTAGAATAAACCATTGAAGAATTTATTGGGATACAGGAGTATAAAGCCTCTTTCAGGGTCATACAAGACATCTTCACCCGTTTCTACCACATCAAGTTGGCGTCCAACAGACTTCTGCAGGACCATCTCCACGTCAGGGTGTGTGGCGCGACACGGAACGATCAGCTTCTTGTCTCCAGTGACCACCATCATTAGAGGGAGACCCCTTAAATCTCCGCTGTTGGGTGCTATTAGGTTCCTTGTGTCTGGAACAACAATATATAGTCCGTGATCTGAGAGGGCCAATCTTCACACCTCCTCCACCAATCAAAGCAACTATATATTTATTAATGCTAACCGATGTGCTATATTAAAATGTATGTTAACCATATCTGAGCGAGGGGGAGGGGGGGGGGGTGTTGGACACTTCCCTCCGCCCTCGTTGGTCTATGCTCCTATCTCCATTACGACAAAAATATGTGAGCTGACACTCCGAGACTTTGTAGTTTATCATATTGGCGTCATTTTGAAGCTATTTGCATACCCCCAAGAAGAGGATCATGAGTAAATTCAAAATGGCGACCATGTGGTGTACCAGAAAAGTGATGTTCTCGTCATTTTTTCTTCAAAATTTCTGCTTTTCGGCGAGTCATGCATTTGGAAAAATCAAATTTTTCGCTCAGGAAATTTAGTTGGTGTACTGGGAGGGTCATATGTATCATATTAATGACCCAATTTATCTAAAACCTGGTGTTATATTGCGTATATACATCTATATCAAATCTGCCACGTCACCCTGGGCCGTATACAAATATCGACAGTTACTATAAATATATAAATCATGTCATTAGGCGTATCTAGGGCAAACACTCATTGGAAATTAATGGAGTGACTACATGACTATGTTATAAAGCGTCAGTGAACAAACATCGATGAACAGCTTAATTGTGTTGATGTAACCTGGTAACCTTTCGAAAAATCTTTCACGAGAAAATTTAAAATGGGGGTCATGCGATATTATTATAGACCTATTTCTCCATAATTTTTGCTTTTCTGTATAAAAAAGTGGATAAAACTTATTTTATTTCATATCAGATTATTATTTACTAATTTATCATGCAATTTTTGCGAAGAAAAAACAAAAATAAAAAAAATAAAAGATTTTGACCAAAAATCGTCCAAAAATGCTCTTTTTGAAAATGACGTCACCGTGCCGCCATCATGGCGGCCATCTTGGATTTTTTTACATTTTCTTGTAGAGCTTGACCCAAAGATATAGTGTGGTAAGTTTCAGCCCTCTAGCCTTAGCAGTAGCGAAAATATTTAGGGTGGGGGGCACTTTCCGCATTAACTTGAGTTCACACGGTGACTTTACCAAATCTCATTCCCATAAAATCCCCGAATATCCGATTTTGATTTAAAAATGCAATATCTCCGCAAACTTGTTTTCCACATGCGGTTAACGTTATCTTACTATTGAAACTTTTAGCGATAGACAAATGTTCAAGTTGTTTTGAAAATTCTGCAACAAACAACCAAAGGATCATTTGAGCGGATCACAGTCCACTCCAATACCACTTCAGCGTCCGGCAACTACATGGATTGTAGCCCCACTGGTATCGTTTGAGGTTGGAAAAATTGATAAAAAATTGATAAAGTCTGACGACTAGAAAACAACCATATGACTCTACAGAAAAGCTTCCCTCGGCACCTCACATTCAGACCCGAGAATATGGCGAATTCTCCGACATAGCCTTCGCATCTCAGCCGCGTTTATTGCAGCTGTTTATGTGAAGAGCATGAAGTGTCCACACGGATCCTAACACCGGTTTAACCCTACCTGCCCTGCCAAACTTTCTGCGCTATCTCCGGAACGACTGAAAAAAAGGAGAGCTGAAACTCCTTGACTTTTTAGTTTATCATATTGGGGTCATTGTGAAAAAGCTATTTTATTTCACATCACATTAATATTTAGTAATTTAACATGCAGCTTTTGTGGAGAAATTGCATAAATAAAAAAATCGAAAAATCTGACCAAAACAATCGACCAAAAAATGTTGTTTTCGAAAATGACGTCACTGTGACGTCATCAAAGCGACCATCTTGGATTCTTTTACATTTTCTGCTAGAGCTTGACCCAAGGGTATAGTGTGGTAAGTTTCAGCCCCCTAGCTCAAGGGGTAAGAAAACGATTAGGTAGGGGGGGGGGAGTTCTGCCCCTCGGCAAGGATAGGTCCAAAAAAGCCCAGGCCAGATAGGGTTAAGCAGAATTGGACATGCTATCTCGAGTACTGTGTTGACAGATGAGCTCAAACAAATAACTCATCTTATGTTAATGAATGAGCATCGTTGGACGTCTGATGAAGTAAGCGTCTCATCATGGGATATGCAAGAATATCCAGAAAAAGCCCTCTACGAGTATATTATATGTACCAAATATGGAGGCTCAACTCTTCGATTGAATGGCCTCGCATTTCTTTAATCATTTACTTATTCATAACAGCATCCCTGGTGTCGGATTGAAAAATAATGACGCAATCCTGTAGTCTTTTACAAGTACAGTCGAAGTTCCAAATATGGAAGCTGAACGCTTTAATTTGATGACCGTACAGATCATTTCCTTATGCAGAACAGCGCTCCTGACGTCGGATCGGAAAGCTCTGACGTCATCTTGTAGATCGCTCTCTAAGAGCTTAATCCATGTATCAAATATGGAGCCTCAACTCTTCAATTTGACGGCCGTGCAAGTCATTTCCATATCCATTTCCATATTCGGAACAGCGCCCCAGGATGAAAACTAATGAAGTAGCCCTATATGAGTATAGACTATGTACCAAATATGGATACTCAACTCTTCGATTTTATAACCGCACAGGCCATTACCTTATTCATTGCGAAAGTGTTCACGAGTTACCAAGTAGTTGCGAATAAATTCTGAAGTACCCGATGATAGGCTTGTCATGTGAGATCGGAGATGACCTACCAGATACATCAGTAACGTGATGTATTTGCATTAGGTTATTTATCGAGAATTGGAACCGGAAAGTTTAACCCTACATGACCGTGGGGGTCACTTCCCGGCAGAGGATCATGAGTAAATTCAAAATGGCGGCCATTTGAGGTACCAGAAAAGTGATGTTTTCGTCAGATTTCTTCAAAATATTTGCTTTTCTGCATGGAAAAGTGAGTAAAACCTACTTTATTTCATACCAGATTATTATTTACTAATTTATCACACCCCAAATCGCCCAGGCCAGATAGGGTTAACAAATAGATCACTCAATGCTTGTCCCTATTCCGACCTCTCCCCGACTGATTATCTATGATATGGAAACAAATAGTGATAACATGTAATTGAGTAGGGGACGTTCAACTCTACTTATTCTGACGTTCTAGTAAAATTAGGCGATTGATGCCACGTTAGGTATGGATACTACAGTGGTCCCAGCATAACTCCATTCGTCACGGCACATTTATTTGTAGTAGTATAAGACAAGGCCAACCAAATTTATATGAGATGCATTAAGGGATGAATCGCATATGATCAGTGTAGAAAAACTGGAACCTCTTTATGTGACACTTGTGTTTCAACTCACTATGTTACAGACGAAATTTGTATGAAATGTAATCAGTATGGAACGTCAATAAATAGGATTTTTAGTTTTTTTTTAAGTTTTCATGACGGCGTGGACAGTCGCCAAGAACTCACCATAAACGTACACATATACTGTGTCATTGTAGACATCGTTGTTCCTGTAGCGACACCAGTACCGTCCCGTGTGGTCATATGCTACATCGTGATAGAAGAACGTAGACTTGTACTTGTTACCAGGATTTGGTGAAAAGTCGCTAATGTATAAAGATGAGTCAGCTAGGTCCACCTAGATAGGATATAAGATTAAAATAAGAGGGAAGGATTATTATGGACTCATGGAAATAAGCGTAGCCTAAAACTAGAAACAAACCCGAAAGAGTATCTTATGCCCATTGGGGGACCGAAGGGTCCTGCGATTTCATTAATATGGCTATGAGGGCCTGGAAAAAATTAAAAGGGCAACAATACACAGAACATACATATATAGACCTAAGCCTTGATGATGTACTATCCCTCGTTTAATCACGTGATAAATTGTACATATCAGCAAATTAACATAAAGAAGCAGCTAGCGGTGCAATATGCTATCAAGTTATATTTATAGCTTGCTTGACGGAGTGTCGATAAGCGAAACAAAATGAGGGACTGCGATACACTTTGCAAAATACATCGGACATTTTAGAATCAGGTCGTGACGAAGTTTCGCACTGTTCTCCAGCATACAATGCGCCCTAGATACCAGAAATAACAAAACACATCATTGCGGGCGTCGTGCGTCATGAACGAACCGAAGAATTTATTATCACAACACAAGAACCCCACCCCCCAAAAAAAATATTTTAGCAAAAACACATACATATCAAACTCAATCACAGGCACTTTATAGCCTTCCAGGCACTCATGGCCTACCGATCAGTCTCTCAATGCTGATTAGATATTCTCATGGCTTCTTAGCCTATCAGACTCTTGTGCCTACCAGGTATTCTCATGGCTCCGCAGCCGATCAGGCTCTTGTGGCCTACCAGGTATTCTCATGGCTCCGCAGCCTGCCAGACTCTAATGGCCTACTAGGTATTCTCATGGCTCCGCAGCCTTCCAGGCTCTAATGGCCTACCAGGTATTCTCATGGCCCCGCAGCCTTCAAACTTTATGGCCTACCACGTATTTTCATGGCTCCGCAGCCTACCAGGCCTTATGGCCTACCGGCCCATTATATTAACTTCGTATGCACATATTGATCAATGAAAACACTCATGTAAGGCTTTTGTGACCTTAAAAGCACATGGGCACAGAACAGGCACATACATGAAGCATATATAGAATTTATTCATATACTATACCGGCAACACAAACTTTTAATGCTATTACAAATAATTTTATCAAAAATGTTCTTCGGGTTCGCGACACACACGAGAATGAACATTATACATCATACTCAACCTTATATATGCTCCCTTATGACAACAACTCACTGTACAACACCCGCCAGTAGTATATACTCACACAAGCTGTACTTATAACAACACATGCCCTACGTAAAACAACACAGACCCCCTGGTATCTTCGTGCAGTGGAATTAATTCGAGCCCTCAAACATAGGAAATTATATACTCCTAAATCCTTTTCTAACTCGAGATCATCCGTCGTTGATGGATATGGTCTGCATCACAAAGGCATCACCATTAAAAAATTCTTTCTTTGGTTTTCGAACACATGATATTGAAAACTTACATTGACAAAATTGCTCTTTCGCTCAAATTATTAAAATGCGAATGGTGAAATACCGGTATCATTTTCACGCCAATCATAAAAATCAGGTATTAGATTTTGATTTATATTATTGAAGATGCCAAATATATTGGAGGGGATATGTTTTCTTTAGAGTTGAACATATGCGTCTCCTCATGTCTCTCTGTTATCATAATTTGAGTTCAAGAACATCATATTTACTTCTAAAATTGTGGAAATATGATCATTAGCAATTAACCTTGGAGATTTAACTCCAATATGTCAAAGCAAATTTCCCATTACTCTTAAAAGTATCCACAGGGAAAATTCCTGATTTCCAGTGAATTATAGAGGTTAATTAGCTAGAATTTAATTTGATGGATTTCTCCTTGTCTAGGACTTGCTTCCTGAGCAAATTTTGTTTTCTCTCAAAACATTACCTTTCTACTTGGAAAGGCGGCATTGTCACTTGCCAGTAACGTAAAAATTTTGAGTGACTGAACGTATATGTTAGGTTTGGATGTATATTGAGTAGGTTTGCCATTCTCATTACTCTCCAAATTAACCTTCCTATTAAATACACCACGAGTCACACACATTCAAATAAACCATAAATACGATTTTCTTCGTGTAGTGTATTTGGCAGTCCATTTATTACATAGGATAGAATGGTCACTAATGTTCACGTTTCAAACAGTAAGGCAGCATAAGTTCTAAAAGTACATGAACATTCAGGGATTTCCTGTTCTTACCTGTATATTCACGGAGCTTTATCGTTCAGGAAACACACCCTGAAACTCGATAGCATTCGTTGAGATGAAGTGAAAGAGACCAGTCCTGCATAATGCAGACTAAACATTCCTGAATCGCTTTGATTGTGTATGATTATCCCATGGAACCTTATTTTTATTTTAATGTCATGCCTGTTTGGTTTTCTGCTGTCAACCGTAAAAGGTTTTTCGGTTATCGAAGCGGAATTTATTTTATGTACGACGGCAATCTCAGTAAACTCAGATATAACATCACGGAATATTATATCTGATTTCAGCGATATATAAATCCCATGAGAACTTGAAACTACATTTGTTAGCCAATCAGTTGGCTAGCTTGTTGAAATCACGCCCAAAGTAATTACACACGGTAGCACGTGGACTAATATATAAACATTATCGGGAAACAGTATCCAAATATGGCATCATTTCCAGACAGTGTGCGCGTGAAGATCAAAGAGTTTACTCTCGCCAAAAAGTCTGGCTTTGTCAGGGGGTAGAAAATATCAAAAGATTGTGCCGCGCGAAGATAATAATCTCCGTGAAGTAAACGTCAATCAGTGTCGGAGAGAAAAGTCAGAAATAATCGAGATTGGTTTATCTCGCAGAATATCGGCGAACATTTTGCTCGAAGTTTTCATAACGTTACTTCTAGATGGTATTCCCCTGATGTACCATCTTGGTTTACCTAGATTGGTACGACGGTTAAATATTAAATCGCGGATCTGACCCACATCATTAATTTAGAAATATTAAAGCACATGATCATGAGTCTACGATTTTGATGGTATTCATGGTAATATCTCTCTCCCCGCAGATTGCTGTGCAATTAATATAATATGTGGTTACTAATGGGTTAAGTTTGATAATTATATACTTATCGTGCACGATGATATTAACACATGCACACATATAATAGACAAACACTTTGTGCTAGATATATACGTAAGTTAACCATGTGCGGACAATTATAATGTAATCAACATTGATAGTCAATAATATGCAAATGAATGTCAATTCTGTGACTGTCTCTCCTATCACAAGTTAATATCAATGATTTAGTGTGGGAGAGGGACTTTGCCATGTTATCACAGGGCAATTATTATAATATTAATAGAAGAATATATAGTATCTAATTCCGCTTAAGCCGGTGCTAGGGACCGTGTGGATACTTCATAATCTGCAATTGAACATCTGCAAGAAAAGCCCGGCTGGGATACTAAGGCTACGTCTGAGAATCCACCGTATTTTCGAGTCTGAATGCGAGGTGCCGGGGGAAGTTTTCCTGTGGAGTCATATGGTTGCTTTTTAGTCGTCAGACGGCGACAATTTTTCTCACCTCTTGCGCATCGCTCCAACTGATAAACAATGCCAGCTGTATCAATCTAATCATATCAGTAGCATATATTGAAAAATCTCAGCACAATTTCCCATGTAGATTAAGAGACAGGGGTTTTGCCCCGAGCACATTATTTGGTCTGATATCGGACATGCCGAGAAATAAGAAACTATACCGATCACACACGTATAATAAAAACGATATCAAAGCATGCTAAATCGCAGTTCTCACGTTGCTGTTTTCTGATATACATGTATAACGTACATAGTTGGTGGAAAGAGAGAAATATATGAGCAACAAAGCTATATGTGTAATAGCTAGTATTTTCACTGACAATCATCTACAATATTATAAAACTATTAAAACGGAATAAGGGTTTGCCGACATAAGTGGTTAATGAGTTAAGTGGTTAATGAGTTTTTTCCGTTGTAAATTACCCTATATCCTGTATCAGTATAGTAAGCGTAGTTTTATATAACAGCAGTACGGAGGAGAGGGTATTTTTTACAGGTTACTTGTATGCTTGATATTATTTATGACGATAGTTCAATAATAAAACAACATAGCACTATTCCCGTGGAAGCCTGATCAGGATCAATCAGATATCAAATTATGAGTGTGTACATTCTTTTGGATTTGGCCAAGTATAATAGAAATCAAAGTACTTAAAGTACTGATATCGGGTTTACTTGCATCAGAGGAGTTTATTAGTGTCATATTTGGGAAGAATGGTGGTGTTCGCTTGACATACGGAATCGTCCTCAAGCTGTTCAGTTTGAAGGGCCAAACTTTCACTTTTATCAAAGGGATATGAAATGGACTTTTTTGTACAGCCTTCATGTTGAATTATAAGACCCGAAATAATGAAGGACTGCAGATGCACGAAAACGGATTTATGGCTCACTAAAGTTGGTAAGTTGGCTTATTTTCGTATTTTTAGGCACTTTTTGGTGTGGATTTTCTCTTGTTACAAAAATAGGACACCTTTAACCAAAACCAATTTTAGCTATTTTGACCAACAAATACGTCTAAATATGATTTTGGTTAAAGGTGTCATAATTTTGCAACGAGAATTTTGGAGAGAAAATGTCGACTGTAAATGCACCGAAAAGTGCAAAATACGGCAGGTTTGAACCACTGTAAGTCTGGTTGTGTTTGTCTGTGGGTCTTGATTATTCTTTATCTATTCAAATGGTCAATTTGGTGCTTTTTAGACAAAACTTAGCCCCACCAGCTGTGTGTATCAAAAACGCATTGAGGACGATTCCCTATCTAAAGTGAAGATCATCTTTGTGATCTTGCACTATATATGAATCATAACTTTTGCTGTAAGGTAGCTTACCAAAGATTAAAAAATGTTCAAAAATATTAAAATTCATATTCGTAATAATAATTCATAAAGTGCCATATAGTTATAGAACAACCTCAAGAATATGTGTGTAAAGTTGAAGTTTCAGATCTATATATCATGTACCAATTTCGAGTTCTTGCATTTGAAAGAGTGACTAAAAAAAACTGATGGGACAATAAGTGCTGGTCCTATATTACTCGCTGGTTATCCTGCTATTGCTTTGTGGCGCAGTGACTTCCTGGCATCAGCCCCACATAATAGCCAGATAGGATCGGTTGTCGCTGGACCGTGGAGAATGACTATCCGTCTCGCCGTAACAAATGCTACCAGATAAAGGCAATTTTTAAAAGAAATTGGAAAGATAAAATTTACTGCGATAATCTCCCAATTATCACGTTCAATGCACAAGCCACCGTGTATATGACTGTCAGAGAGAAGAACGGTATTTTTTTATGACAGGGTTCGTGCGCCTTCAGAGGTTCAAAATTCCATGACTTTTCTATGACCAATTTTTGAAATTTCCGTGACCTCTAAACAACGCTTTTCATACAAGTTCTAGATCAGACATTCATAACTCAGCCATCGTCCATGTCTGACTTCATATTGAAAGACAATCTATCTATATCAGTGTGACTGTATTTGTTTCAAACATCACACTATTTCCGGTTCCAATGTCTAATTTGTTGAAAGAAAGCCAGAAATACCCTCGCGATGATCTCCGGCAGATGTTGGCATATGGCCACGGTCGTGCAGGGTATTGGTCGTCTCACTGTTCGAGGTAGAAGTTGAAGCTCGGGCATAGTCAGAAATGCCGGTATGTTCATGTGCTGTCCGCCCTGATTTTTCTGTCCATGCGTAATGTGTACCCTGTACAGGTATCCGACCAGTTATCGGACAGGACAGCTATCGGACACGCATCTCGAGCGCACGTGTTGTGCTCGTGATGAGAAGGCAATAATATGTCAGAACAAAGTAGAGATCATTTCTAATTGTTATGCAAAATATAGAATTATAGGTAGCTACGAAAGTCTAAAAATTTAAATCTAACATTTTTGTTTTCATCAAAATTCGAAATTTCTCACGAGAAATTTCGAATTTTGATGAAAACAAAAATGTTAGATCTACCACCTTGTCTTCCCGATCTCGCTCTCAAGTAAATACGTATAGAAATTGAACAATGATCATATCATCTTAAACGACAGAACTCCAACTAACGATTGTCATGCACAAAACTTGAAAATACATTGTACTTCAACGTCAAATTCTTGTTCACGATGGGTGTCCGATAACTGGTACTGTCCACAGCGGGAACTGAGCTGAAAAGTCGAGTTAAAAATAGCTCTCGCACGTGCAGAAGGGAGTGACGTCATGCGCGGAATTCATAACGGAAGATAGCCGACGAGCTCAGCAATCATCGTGTCAGTTTTCATGTCATTTCAAGAAGTACTTTTTTATATATTCCAAATAAACCGCGAAAATTGTCCGATAACTGGTCGGATACCCGTAATCTTTGTATGGCTCCGACCATCGTCCATATTGGACAGATCCACATTTGTTTGACATATTGTGTACGTTGCTGTCCTCTCACCGTGACGGAACAACCACAGTTATAATCATCCATTCTCAGCCAATGTTCACTAAATTTGCATTTTCCCGGCATCGGCAAAATTAGCCCAAAGCTAAATTCCAATTTGACCAGTTCAAATGGGACTGTTCTGGTTGCAAGACGGTACATCTTCGGGAAATTTATGACCTATTCCAAGGTTCTTAGCGTTACATGTACATGATCAGGTCAGGGCATTTGCAGCATTTCTGTTCTTCATTCAATACATAGTACTGTTCATACGCCCGATGATATGTACTTTTGTTGCTAACATTATGCAAGTTTTGTCGTTAAAAAAATAAAACTGAACGTACTTGTAGGCCTACTCGTTTGAAGCAGCAGACATTATAAATTTAGTTGACCTACATTATACATTGAAGATCAACCATTGAAACGCGGAAAACAACGAATTACGTCAATTATACAGTATTTTCGCCTGCATGTTGTCTGATCGTACTATTCTTGTTTATCTGATGATGCTAAACAATAATGATCTTGTGAACTTTGTGATAGGCCTAGGTCATAAATTTTCTGAAGATGTACCATTTTGCGTTCTGGATACGTAAATTAGTATAGATGTCAAGACCGTGAGCCAATCAGCTATCGACATTATGACCTCGACCAATACACGTCACAGAATATGAATATTAATTCAGCGGGAAACAGTCACGCGTTTAGTTCAACCAATGGGCTACACAAAACATGTAAATGCGCTGTCTGACCTCGTTCCAATCTGGCGAAACTCGGTCACCGGCAAACACGCTTCACGGCTGTTTGGATTTTTATTCCGCAACAAATTTCGCTGAACTTGAGAGAATAACTTAGCTTTTTCCACTCATTTTCCCCGGACTCTGTACATATATTTCCTCTGACTTTCCATGTCCTTTCAACGAAATTCCATTACTCTTAGCGCCTGGAATTGCATGGCTTGTGCTAGGCCTGTTGTGAATGCTCTAAGGGGCATCAAATGAGAACAGTCTCCGGGCAGGAGATCAAAACTACACACGTGCAGAAGAAAAAAGAAAAACAATCTGAAAAGTGATACTAATATAGGGTTTACCCTTGGTAAACCCGATAATAACAATTCTCTGATTCCTGAACTTACCGATGGGATAATATTCGCGGTCCATTCTAGTGCAGAGTCTCCGTAACAGGTCAAGGTCAAGTTATCACCCTCCTGGATGACGATGAACTGTACATTGTTTTCAACTTCAGTATCAAGTCCATTCTAGTGTACAGAAAGCCGGGGAGGAGTAATCGGAGTTTTGGATGGGCTTGCTGAAAACAGAACATCATTGATCATAAACCTCGATAAATTTCTTACACATACATGTAAACTCTCCACGGGAATGTATGCCATTGGAAAAATGCAGCCATACAGAACAAACCTAATAAACTTGAATATATATATATTATTCAAGCAGTATCGTTAACCATGCAGCAGAATGGGGAATATTTCGTTAAGAAGCCTTTATTTTTTTCCAAATAGAAGGTCAGATCATGGGAAGTGGGCAAATGGCGGAAAGTTGTGCGTGGAGTATTCAGTGAGATTGTTAGCCGTGTGGATCAGATAGGCCTCCCACAATGTAGTAATTTGTGAATATATGAGAATTAGACAGCTTTCTCGTTAATTTGAAACAAAACCTGACCTTAATTGAATGTATTATTCAAGTGTCACACAGTGATTGACCATGTTGTTGCACCATATATATGTATATGCGGCAATTTGCATATAAATTGTTCAAAACATCATTTCCTATCAGAGAAACCTGTTTAGAAAGATCGCAGAGGAAAGCACTTTTGTACTGTTAAATTGTCTCCTATAACGGAACTGACCCTAACCCTTCCAAAAGACCCTTTTTGTATATCAGCAGACTGCGACGTGCCTGTTTGAATAGCGATATTTTCATACTGCAGTCCACGATAGTCACCTTTCAATAACGCACACTCACGCACACAAATACCTTCTCGGTCAAATCCTCTCACACCAAATACGAAGTATGCATACTTCACATAGTATTGTATATTATTAAAGTGAACGTAAACTCTGCGGTAAAACACCGCGGGAATTATACAAGAGTGCCGATAGATTTAAAAAATCGTGACAAATATTTTTTCTCATTTTTTTCCATTGAATGAGACAGACATAGAAAATACCGTGATTTGGAATTTCTTGGGGGCGCCGCCATGTTTATTTTGGGCAGGATTTTTATCCAATGGGAAAGCGTGAAATTCAGTTGTGTCGATAATCTCCTACGTCATCGGGCATTCTCTGCATCGAGATAACATGGCCGCATATGGTCGTTTTCATGCACTCCTCCGTTCCCCGACTAACAGAGACAATGTTATAGATTAGCTTTGATGTAGAATACGACCTGATTCTAGCAGATATTCTACGATGCCGGGCTGCTCTGCATTTGGCTGTCACAATGTACCAGGTAATCCCGACACGTCGCACTATCATCCTCGTTCATGTTTGTAAGCTACGGTCTCGAATACTGCACCTCGGCCAATTGACGCGTTTTTACCTCCAGAGGCAGAGGAACTAGTGTCCGCTGGCGTCACGATTCTTCAAACATAGAGGCCTCTATGTTGTTCCAGTTTAACGAAGTTAAAACGTTTAGTACTGCTTTGAAAAAATTGTAAAAAAATATCTGATACACAATTTGGATTCTATGAGGAAAACGCTTTAACTGGCCATGCACGGTTCACCAGAGGTTACGTTTCCATTTTATTTCGTTTTTCATGTATATAATATTTTCATCGCTTATATTCATATAATTGCTCATCTTGACAACAATATGATGCATACCGTTCTATTATAGTTGAATTATAATTGTGTATCCTTCATTTATATTGATCACGAATCCGAACTGAACGTCTTTGTCTGTGCCATCTAAATATTGGCTATTTGTTTTTGTATAACAAGTGGCATCGATCAGAATCGAATATTACTCCCAAGGGCAATAGTTGTGTCTGAGAAATGTGCACCAATTCATCACGATATATACAGTCGAGCAAAGTATTTGATTAGAGAAAGGAACTTCTGTGCTATAAGAAGTTTGGTCACTCTTACCGTATCGTCAAGGAAGTATGTATGCAGGGGCAGGGAAAACAGGCCATCCGGACACAGCTGGAGAACTCGAACATGACAGCTGATAGCCAAAATTGCCACACACACAAGTTATTGAGGGTACTTAAATCAGTCAAATTCCAGTAGAGAAATACAACATATGCGATTAATTACTATACCGACCTGATATGCACGAACTAGCAAACGCTAGGACTGTGAGAATATACGGTAATCCGATGAAACGAAACGGTCTCTTTACAGTCATATCGTAACGCTTTGATCGTGAATGGAGTACCTTACCGTGGCACGGTTTTTCCTCAATCCTTCTCGTTCTCACTAAGTACTCGGTACAACCAACCAGGATGTTATTTTCGTATGCTACACGTTTTGTACGTAAAACGTCCAATCTCTGTAAGCAGGATGAGTGATAGAGTTATTAGTGTGAAACATCGACGCTTCAACTGCCAATCCTAGTTTTGACAAAATGCGGCTACGTTTTTCACCACATATTTCCGACAACATTCTATCAACCCCTGTAATGTAGCTAACACGCGTAAGAGTTGCACACCGCTAATGTTGTGTTTAAGCTACACTAGGTCATAGAATGTAACAGAATGTAACACTCTATAAATAAAGGCAAATCTACGTTGAGACTCTACCACTATCGGAATATGGGGCCATCTTTAGTTCACTCCACATGACGGCATCGACCGTGAAGAACTATTTTCTACATACTATAAACAATGCCACGTGTCGGCGATTGTACAACTTGGACGAGGCTCTATACACTTACTTTCGTTTTACAGGTATTAATTTAGTTATCGTTAAGGAGATCCGCTGCTGCTAAATCAAAGTAATTAACTTTTTGAATAATGTGTGTTGTTGCATTCATAATTGTGTAATATGCGGGAAAACAACGAAAAAATAAAGCATTTTTTAGCTGTAGGCAACATCAAGTGGACTGACCCATGCTTCACTAGATAACCCAGAAAACATAGGGAATAACCCTAGTTTTGAAGCATATTCACGAAAAATTCATATAATTAGTATTTAGATTTTTCTGTATTCTAACTGTTTGCAGATAATCGCAATGTCTATCACAATTTAGTAAATTGAATGGATGTTGCTGTGCAAAATTCTCAGCCAGAAGGCTTTTCAAGAAAATCACTATCTCGTAACCTAGGAAAGGGAGATAACCCAATAGGAAAAACATACAATATGGCCGCTAAAGCCAAAAATCACCAGCGGAGATAACCAATTACATTTTCTGCTGTATTCGATAAACATATCTTTCTACCAATCAATGCTATATTATTGGATATGAAATTTAATTTAAAAAAATCGCATATCTCTTGAGGAGCAAAACATAATTCATGGTGTAAAGATCTTAATCAGACCACAGTCGTGGTCTGCAATATTTGATATTTTATTATTCCTATTAGTGCAAAACCCACTATTCAATTGTTGCACATTCCACATTAAATGCCAGATTTCAGAATTTCCCCCAATGTCGACCAATAGGAAACACATTTTAGTAGAACATTCTCACCCCTTTCTAGATCCGCTGTTTATCCGATTCCGATGCGGTCACAAATAATTGTCTCAGTTTGATTATTGACGCTATCGTTGAGACTACTTTGCCAACTGTAGGCATAATTTCAATAGTATTATAAGCCTTAAACAAACTATGTCTGTGTGGATTCATTCTATTTGTTGTATATTCAGCCATGATATTACAAATTTGTGATGAAATACTCGCTCTTGCAAAGGAGGTGTTCGGTTTGACCGTATTTTTTTCCTTTGTGTGTTGCGTTTATAAACCGAAAATATAATTTCCTCTCGTTCACTTGAAAAGTTATTAGCTCGAGAGAGAAAATACTGAATTTTCATATTCTCAATTTCACCGAGAAGAGACTTGTCAAAAAAATATTACGAGTATTAGAAAATAAGCATTTGTTTGTTTTTGCAATTTTTGGCGACATTCTTGAAGGGAATTCCCTTCATATATAAAATATGATACCTTTAACCAAAACGAGCCCTACATATCGAAATGCGGTGCGTTCGATCCAAAATGATACTGAAAAATCGTTTTGGTTAAAGGTGTCATATTTTCATAATACTGAAATATGTCAAAATGCTTGTAATGCTCTGAAACGGTGTCGTTCACCGCCATTCAGCACATGATTCCTCAAGCCGATAATTGTAAACAGCTGCTTGGCCGAATGGTTAGAGTGTCGGACTACAGATTAATAGAAACGCGACATTTTGGTTCGAATCCCCAAATCCCTGAAAAAATATTTTCATTTTTTCCTGTTTTCTCCCATCTTCAGTTTGGACTTTAACGTGCAAAAGTGACGTGAAATGAAAGACAACGAACCCCTACGCACATACTCCCCCTTATTTTCTTATAATTCGTGAATAGAATTGCACACAAACAACTCCACACACACAGTCAGAGCACTTGTTCAGTGTTTGAATATTCTGACGATCCAGCAGAGCAAAAAAATAATTGTTACACATACATAATTTCGTCTTAGGGCAGCGGAAAGTTGTAACTATGAATTGAAAAGTTATAAGGTTGAACTTGTCTTATATCAAGGACTTTATTAAGGAAATGACCCTCAACAAGTGGTGATGCTTGCTTTCCCAAGTGATAATGCATGTGCCAATATGTTGTTGTTTTTTTTGCAGTTACTCCCTTAATTATTGTTCGCTGAACATTTGGCAGTGATTATTTTTTTCAGTTTTCGAGCCGGTATATATATTAATATAACTGATTATTGTTCGTAAACATCTGGGTCGATCATGAAAATACTAATGGTAACCGTATGAGAATATGAACCAGAATTTCCCATTAGACTGGCCTCGCCTGTCTGACAAAGAGTTGGGGAATACCTGAGCATTACGTCACAATTTACCGGCCGGCTCGGAGCGAGACAATAGAGCAACAGAGAACAACTCTGAAGGGGAAAAATATCCATCTAAAGCGAACACCTCCTTTCGGGTGGAAATCCTAGCAACAATTTCTGGTCACAACGCGCGATCCATTAGAGAGGGATCTCAGCATCAACCCGAACGTTGGCGACTGAACACGAATGAGAATGTAACACAATTATATCGATTGTTTCGATGATGATGATCTTCTTCGGAAGATATTTTCCGATCGATTATTAGTTATTGTATGTTGATTTCTTGTCTCATAGACGGAGAAATGTGGCAGGGATCAATTGTTTTTGACAAGTTATATAAATTGAAGCAGGCCTTTTGAGGCAAGAAGAATTTCCATAAACCTTGCAAACGCAACATTTTGACAACCTCTCATGGCCGCCAATTTTAAATTTCCCATGGTACTTCAGAACTAGGTTGTGCAAATGCTTTCAAAAGTACCACAATAAGATAGGTTATGGCGTCAGAAAGTTTCTGCCCCTTATTTTGTTTTTGTTGAGGAGTTACTGTCAAGCATGCATCTGGTTCTTTGTAGAACCAACCTGATTCTGTGAACAACCATCTCAAGTGATATGATATGAAATTTATTACGATCAATGTAATGGAGACAATGACCAAGGGGACTATCTTCCCAGCATGGTATTAAAATAATACAAGAACGCAAGAGTAACATTAAGCTGGATAAATTCACACATGTACCCTAAAAATTATTGTACCTTAGAGTGCAGTCACAGGGTCATTAAACAAAATCTATGGTTTCTTTCTAGTCGTTCTGGCAGAGGTTGTGGTGGCGAGTACTTTTGATCTCTCTACCGTCATTATATGGCAATATTTTTTCCACTAAGCGACGCCATAGCTGCACTATGGTTTGTAATAAATCTAACTTTTTTAACAGCAGTCCAGTTCAGAAAAGAGGGGTACAAGAATTTTTGTCGTTTGCATGCTCTCTGCAATCTGGGTACTTTATAGTTACGGCCATTTTAAATCCTGCTTCAATTTCCAATAGTGCCTGTCGGTGGTTTTGATTTTTAATAGTTGTTAAATAATTTCTTTGATGTTTCTATATGTTTGGGAGTACATTTTCAGTTTTTTAAGCTTTGTAGTTTATACCTGTTATACTTTTCAAAGCTGTGAGTGAAGGTATCATGGGTAGATTGGATTACATGTTTATTGATCGTATCTGGTTGGGGAAGACTATCACTGGGTGAAATGTGCCAGTTTCCGAATTCGGAAACAGGGCGGAAACTGGGTGGAAACAACCGGATTCCATCCAGTTTCCGCTCAGTTTCCGCATAGTTTCCAAATTGTAAACTGGACAGATACAAGATGGAAACTGCACGGAAACCATGGAGCACCCCAAGCGGAAACTGAGCGGAACCCAGGATTCCGGAGGTGCGGAATAGTGAACGTGTTACACTTTCCAAGCTGTTTCCGCCAAGATTCCGCAGCGGAAATTATGCGGAATCTGGGCCGGAAACAGGATTGAAACCGGTTGGAAACTGTAACACTCTGCTGGTTTCCGCACTGGAAACAGCGCGGAAACTGGCTGGAAATATGAAAAATCCAAATACAGCTGTGCGGAAAATAAGCGGAAACAGGTTGGAAACAGACCGTCCTTAAAAGGTTTCCAACCAGTTTCCGCCTACTTTCCGACCAAGTTTCCAATTTGTAAACTGGACAGAAACAAGACAGAAACTAGGCGGAAACCATGGAGCATGCCAAGCGGAAACTAAGCGGAAACTGAGCGGAACACAGGATTCCGGAGGTGCGGAATAGTGGACGTGTTACAGTTTCCAAGCTGTTTCCGCCAAGATTCCACAGCGGAAATTATGCGGAATCTGGGCCGGAAACAGGATTGAAACCGGTTGGAAACTGTAACACTCTGCTGGTTTCCGCACTGGAAACAGCGCGGAAACTGGCTGGAAATATGAAAAATCCAAATACAGCTGTGCGGAAAATAAACGGAAACAGGTTGGAAACAGACCGTCCTTAAAAGGTTTCCAACCAGTTTCCGCCTACTTTCCGACCAAGTTTCCAATTTGTAAACTGGACAGAAACCAGGCGGAAACCATGGAGCAAGCCAAGCGGAAACTGAGCGGAACCCAGGATTCCGGAGGTGCGGAATAGTGGACGTGTTACAGTTTCCAAGCTGTTTCCGCCAAGATTCCACAGCGGAAATTATGCGGAAACTGGGCCGGAAACAGGATTGAAACCGGTTGGAAACTGTAACACTCAGCTGGTTTCCGCACTGGAAACAGCGCGGAAACTGGCTGGAAATATGAAAAATCCAAATACAGCTGTGCGGAAAATAAACGGAAACAGGTTGGAAACAGACCGTCCTTAAAAGGTTTCCAACCAGTTTCCGCCTACTTTCCGACTAAGTTTCCAAATTGTAAACTGGACAGAAACAAGACAGAAACTGGGCGGAAACCATGGAGCAAGCCAAGCGGAAACTGAGCGGAACCCAGGATTCCGGAGGTGAGGAATAGTGGACGTGTTACAGTTTCCAAGCTGTTTCCGCCAAGATTCCACAGCGGAAATTATGCGGAATCTGGGCCGGAAACAGGATTGAAACCGGTTGGAAACTGTAACACTCTGCTGGTTTCCGCACTGGAAACAGCGCGGAAACTGGCTGGAAATATGAAAAATCCAAATACAGTTGTGCGGAAAATAAGCGGAAACAGGTTGGAAACAGACCGTCCTTAAAAGGTTTCCAACCAGTTTCCGCCTACTTTCCGACTAAGTTTCCAAATTGTAAACTGGACAGAAACAAGACAGAAACTGGGCGGAAACCATGGAGCAAGCCAAGCGGAAACTGAGCGGAACCCAGGATTCCGGAGGTGCGGAATAGTGGACGAGTTACAGTTCCCAAGCTGTTTCTGCCAAGATTCCGCAGCGGAAATTATGTGGAAAGTGGGCCGGAAACAGGATTGAAACTGGCTGAAAACTGTAACACTCTCTTGGTTTCCGCAATAGAAACAGAGCGGGTTTCTATCCAGTTTCCGTGCCCTTTTCTGCATAAAAATTAACTGGATTACAGGCGGAAATGGAGTGGAAAGTAACGGAAGATTATTATATTCAACTTATGTTAGTTTATACAAAAGAAAAGTCAGTGGTAAAATGTTCAATATATATTTACATTCAGATTGGTATACAGTTCTTTGATCCTGAAATATCAGTGCATTGGAGAATAAGATGTCAAACCAACAAGTTAACAATGGATGATTCTG
>JAVTVY010012484.1:0-56051 GCA_036873755.1 Hanleya hanleyi
ATCGGTCGCGGTCGTGTCATCGCTGGATTTCTCCATCCCGGATTTCGGTGAATTACAGAGATATCTTCTTTTTTGATTTCAATATTTATGTCTCTCATGATATGGGTAAATGTAGCCTCGACATCTTCATCTACAGACTCAGGTACTCCAGTCAGCCGTATGGTGTCACGTCTTTCGTATTGATCATGTCGGTCAAGTTCATATCTCAGCAGCAGCAAGCTGCGTTGAAGCTGTTCGTTCTGTCGATTCTGAGTGGCCGCCATTTTATCAGCCACGGTTGACACTGCGATATTGACTGCTTTTCCAACGGCCGATGTGACAGCCACACTCAAAGCTGAAATCAAGAAATGATTAAAGTCGCATTTTTTAATGGATACTTTATGGTGAGACGCAGTGACGGCTACCAAACTTGAGGTCAAGGTCAAATATCAAGGTCAATATGGTCCCCAAAAAAATTCGTGGGTGAATTCATTAGGGGTAGAGGTCGAAAGGTCAACACTCAGCACGAAGATCACGAAGCAGTTGAAGATCGTGATTCGTTGTTATATAACTCCAATTCAGGGGTGTGAAATTCGACCAGATTTCATTTATATCATTGCAAACATTCATTTTTGAGATGTGATATCTCCATTTCTAAATTGTGCATTGTGCCCTTTGCATATACCTTAACATCAAGAGGGAAAATACGAACTGTTGATTTTGAGCTCAATAGGTCATGTGTCACTGAATTCCGAAACAACGCTATGCTGTGTTTTCGGAAAGTTTATCGTTACACTTCAGAATTAAAATGTGATTATGCTGGCTTATGTGATTATTTTGATTCTTCTTGTAGATATCTTGTAGTTGAAGGGATGGGATTAGTTTAATTACTTTTTAATTATCAAAGTGGGACGCGCATAAAGAATAGTAACCGAGACATCTCGAATAGAACAGAGTTGGGAAAACGAGGTACCGAGATTTTGAATAAAACCAATAAAATGAAGGAAAGCTATAAATGTGAAGGAATTACGGCTTTTCGGTATGGATAGAGAAGAGTTTATAGGAAAAGACTTAGTACATACCTTGTGATTGTGTGAAGTTGAATATAGTTTTCAACGGTACAGCGTAAACATTGAATGACAAAGAAATCCCTCCAATCATACAACAAAGTAAACTCAATACAAAACCGAACAGTTTTGCTGGATGTAGGATAGTCTGTGCCATTTTAAATTGAATAACATTGGCTGGTGTCCAAGTACAAACGGAAGCTCCTCATTCGAATGAGCACTGGTCGCCTGGGAAACCACCAGGTATTATCTTCCGTATGAAAGGCCTGTCAATGTAAAAATGAATATGTCTTTATCCGAAACAATTTGAGGCATTCAAAATATTCGGATAAAAATACACAGAGAAAATGTTACAGATGAGTCTGTCGAAGTTAATCAATGATTCTATAACAATCGGGACGGCACTCCTTGTGGTGAATTTCTAACGAGTCGCAAAATAGTTCACGCCCGAGTGTTACACATGCAGGTCTGTCACGACTGTGTAAATATACGGTATCTGATTCTCCTGGGCGATGAGAAGAAATTTATTACGTAATTTCGAAGGCAAATTTTGTGTTTCATGTCATGCGTGTAATATTATGTAACCCACTTTGAACAATGGACCCTCTAACCTTCCGAATGGATATTAACGCCGCGCCTGTGATGCGATACGGGTAAGTTGAACTTGCATCAGACCGGAGTTAATCACTTCCGGGTCAGTGCCCGATCTTCATTGTTTAGAAATTTGAGAGCAGATCTTTATGGATTTGATGAGCTGCGATTTTTCAGCATTTATGATACATCTGATATTTCAACTTGCAGATGAGGTTTCAAACTGTACATCCTGGTGTTGATTTGGGCCGCTTTGGGAAAAGCATGGTGGATGGAGACATGATCATCGAGGGGTGAGAAGGCTCCCTTTTTACAAATTGAATGACATTCGTTAGCACCAAACAGCCGTCAGTGGCGGGAATTTGAAATTTCCATGGTCAACTGTCAAGACTTTCACAGTTAGTGTCCCACAAGGTGAATATTGTCATGCCAAGTGGATTTATGTATCGGTAGTTTTCTGGATTTTTTGTGATTTTTTTTATGCTAATACATAGCAAGTAACTAGATTATTAGTGATCTCATGCCAACCCATAGTGCGTAAAACCTCGTACGTTAAGATTGACAAATTGCTGCAGATGAGGTACGGGTGAAGTTGAAAAATGAAATAGTAAATATTATATGAATGTCTCAGTTACCATGAAAGAAGCAATTTTGATGGACTCTTTTGGAAATATTGAGAGCATGTCCGACACTGTTCTTAGCAATAGGTGGTAGGTTTGACATTTTTGAGTTGGAAAAGCTTCGTTTACCTTTCTTTCAACATATAAAGATAAACTATAACCACAAACGTATTTACAGAAAATGAAGCTCTTTCGGGTCGGTAGCTGTCCAGCATCGTTTGGTTATCGTTTATCTTCATATTGTAACCAGCCTGAGGATAGCAGGGTTCTGAGGACCAAAAGAATTCACTAAAGCAAATGTTCTTGGTGGCGAGGACAGTAGCCGTATATAATGAGGTATTGTTCGGGTTGTGGTGAAACCCAGCGAACAAAGAATTGTCCTCATACCAGCCAGTTAGAAATAAAATAATAAATGATCCTAGTGTGTGAAGCAGTCCCTCGAATGAATATGAGATATCAGAAAAAGAACACGAAGAAACGTACACAACGACCATAGTTCCAGTTCCAAAAAGAAACAACATACTTATTCTATAGATATATAAGATGTATTATTAATTGTCACATTTAGATGAATGTATTCTTAATTATCATATTTCCCATAAACAGTTTACGTGAATATATAGAGCTAACCACCGTATGTAGTCGTTCGGTATAGGAGTACCGTTTTACTAAAGTCAGTGCAAATATATCTGATCTAAAGAAACTTTTAAAAGATATATTCATTATAATAATGATGAATATCTTATGAGATTATAAACTGTGCTCTCTTTCGATTATTAGCAATCGCTAGCACTATTGGCACATACCTGAAAGTTATTCAAATCGGTTAACTTCAAAATACCAGCTCAATAAATATACGTTTCCTCTCGTTGAATTACAATCACCACTTCATCTTAGAATACAGTTACACATCATGTAAACATGAAAACATTCCCTCGTGGTGTTCTATAAATAACGCAAATGTCTGATTGGCCGAAGGTCTTCCATAAAGGTCAAAGATTTCATGCAACATGGCTACCTTAGTTACCAGCAAAGCTCGACTAGCAAGATATTTTCATCCTTATACGCCAAAACGGATGATTCTAATATCCCTAAACCATCGGGCTAGTGAGTATAATGAACAATAATGATAATTATGACTTCAATCAGGTACCATATGTTTTATTTCATTTACAACCGAGCATAATGTCACCACACGAACGTGATCATAGGAGGTCCGGCATGTCATTGACGACCCTCCTAAATTCCACCGGCTGGCGCCACACGCAACTCCGAAACTCCGAACTTCGGTAGGTATTTACCAGCGTATATTCAATACGCTTATAGAAAATACAACCCTAATACATGATATATAAATTCGACTAACGAATTTACAATCCTAACATCATATGCTAGGACACTGCGACAAGAACAACAACAACATATATATGTGTCCGACTCCCGTTTGTCACATTACTTCTGCCTAAGCCAGAGCGTCCGCGCTCTGAAAACCATATACTCTTTGTGACAATTGATATGCGAAACAAGATGCATAAGTCATGATCATCAAAACTAATACATTCACTCTATTATGATTCAATAATTCAGTTTTACAACATCGCATAAATCGACAAAAATTAAGAGAGAGATCTTCTAATGATTCTGTTAAATATGTAAATAAGATTGTTTGTGATTTTCTATGTGTAGTATTTATTATTTATTGTCCTTTCAGAATGAGATTTATCGTGAGAAATGTCCGGCTTAGAAGAAATCTTACAACTGAAAATTATTCTTCGATCTCGCCCATCTCGTACACTTACATAAGCAGTTTCTATGTTATCCTGTATAAATTTGAAATTACATAACTGTTTCTCACAAATAGTTGTCTTCACAATAACTGACCTAAAGGGTCATGAAATAGTATTTCGGAAATAGTTTTGTCAAAACACATCATAATATCAAGGTTGCATGCACACAGATTAGATTCTATAAAATTGGTGAATGAAAAGTCGAACTTTATGCAATTATATGGTGGCTAAGAAATCTACTTTTGCGTGAAAATATGGTGGCTAAGAATCGATATTTCACAAGGCGTACATCCAAATGCGCCCATGCATCTGGAAAACAGCCATGGTCATCTCTGAACGATATACCCTGCTCCCGTTTAAAATGAAAGGAGGCCTCACCCACCGGTCCATCATGAAGACCACGCGTCACTACGAAGAGGATATGAGGTTACCACCCACCGAGGCCTTGGAAAATGCGATCAAAATGCGCAAACAACTGTTTGAGGATATGTTGCCTCAAAGGTATCCTGGCATAGCCGACGACGATTAGAACAAACGTATCAGAGCGAACCTAGCCGAAGATTGAACTTTCTGAAATGGCGATTTCTGATTGGACAAAAACAGCCGAGAATACATCTAACGGGCAAGAACGTATATGACAGCTGCAGCGCCAATGGCGGTCTCTGATTGGACAAAAACACTTGAGTTGCAAACACACCCAACGCGGCTAGGCGTTATGCTAGGGCGTTAAGGCGTAACGACAGGCGTTGACGGGCGTCACCGCATTTCGATGAATTAGTGTCAATTCCATGGAATATTTAGAAAAGCAGAGCTTCAGGGCTAATTCACCAGGGCGTTGAAGCATTAAGCATCAAAATGACACCTCGTACGACGCATTCGGACCACGGACAGTCCCTCTCTATCTCAAACGCCTTCCTTCACACCCCAAAACACCAATGACGTCAAAGATGACATGGACATCCCTCAAGTCGTGGTCTATACAGTGAGAGCTTCAAGATGACACCCCACAAGGTGCATTCGGACGACGGATGGTCCATCTCTACCACAAACACCTTCCTTCGACCCCAAATGGCCGTTTTCGCTACCACTCGAACTGATGACGTCACCAGTGACGTCGCAGATGACGTGGACATCCCTCAAGTCGTGGTTTACATCACGAAAGCTTCAATCTGACACCACACACGGCCCATTTGGTCCACCAGTGGTCACTCAATCTCTCAAATATACCCCGTCAAACCCCATAATGCCCGCTTTCGCAACTACTCCTACTGATGACGTCATTAATGACGTCACATATGACGTGGACATCCCATCCCTCAAGTCGTAGTCTACACCCCGAGGGCTACAAGATGACACCTCACACCACGCATTTGGACCGCGAATGGTCCCGCAATCGCTCAAACACACCCCCACGCACCCCCAAAATACCCGCTTTGGCTAATACTCCTACTGATGACGTCAGCAATGACGTTACAGATGACATGGACATCCCTCAAGTCGTGGTCTATACCACAAGAACTTCACATTGATACCCACAATATACATTTGGACCACAGATGGTCCCTCAATGACTCAACAGACCTCCACAAACCCCCAAAATGACCACTTTACTTAATATACCCCAACTGCGTATGCGCAGAATGATGAAAATGGACGACACACTAGTCCAGTCGGATGGTTCCCTACGAGAGCTTTACGCTGATACCTCCCATGACCAAATCGAACCACTAGTGGCCCACCCCGGCCCCAAAACATCCATTCCTATGCGCCTTTATACTGCGCATTCGCGAAATGACATCAGTTCCACGTCATACCCATTCAGTCGTATGCTTCCTCACGAGTGCTTTACAGTGATACCTCACTCGACCCAATCGGCCCACCAGTGGCCCACCCCGACCTCAAAACGTCCATTCCAATACCCTTTTTCGATTGCGCATGCGCCGAATGACATCAGTTCCACGTCGTACCCATCCAGTTGGATGCACTGATACCTCACTCGACTCAATCGAACCACTAGGAGTCCACCTAGATCCCAAAACATCCACTCCAGCGCTACTTGCCCAGTGCGCACGCGAACAGTGAGATTTTCAAAAAAATTCACCGCTTGGCTTCGGGGTCTCTCCCATTGTGTTCTATGTGGAGAGACGAAAAAATCAAGATCTCACAATCCATACCGCAAATGACTATGGGTGGGTTTTCCATTTTAAGCATTGTGCCGGAATGGACCTACACCATATCCGTATATAGATCTGCTATGTAGGAGGAGATCACTCTTACTCACGTGACCGGACGTCACCGGAAGTAACCTTCACATGACCTTTGACCCGGTTGTGACCTTTGACCGGATGTGACGTCATCGTGACGTCATTGCCACGTCACGCCTCAGGTTCAGTTTTTGAGCCTCATTTTGCGCGGGGAATTTAGCTTCTTCCTACTGCTATCATATTCATTGCAAACACATATATACCACCGGAAAAGATGGTATAAATGTGATTTTATTGTTGGAGCTATAAAAACGGGCCTGATCCTGTCGATTGCCTGCCAGAGGCGTCAATTCTGTAGTCATATAAACACGGAACTAAATTACTCGCGTAGGTAGTGTGACGTCATACAGTCACACTACGGTAATACGTCTTTGTTCAGTGCACCTTCCACTGCTTAGGCCACAGGCATGTCGACGCCTGAGGGAAACCATACATTTTCCGAATATTTATGAGCCATCAAGGCGGGAATTAGGGATATTCAAGCCGAACAACAAACCCTTTCGACACGGGTAAAGTCTTTAGATGACAGACAGTCATTTTTTAATGGGAATTCTTCTATTTGGGGTCTACCGCCCAGAACCACGAGGCCGGACAATGGCGAAGAAGATACAGGCACAGACCTACTTTCAGACCGGAAAGGTCTAGATCACCCACGACAGACAAATACATTGGGTGCCCTCAGTCCCCCAAGCCAGCCGGTGCGGGCAGCTCAGAGGCTTCAGGATGACTATAAGTCTCTGAAATCGTCTTTGGATAGAGTTATCCTTCCGTCCGAGTTGAAACTACACGATTATTCACTGAAAGGAATCAAACAAAAGGATAGAATCACGAGGGAAGTGATCTCAAATAGCGGACGGTACGCTGGTTTTTGCACTACGAGAGGAATCCGAAGGTCAACTCCCGGAGGATTTTGATCAACTCATGATCATTCTTTGTGCGCACATAAAAATATTTACAAGGTGAATTCGCGCGCTTGCTTGTTAGTGGAACTTTTTGATGACGAAACGGCTCGTTTATTCGGTGCTATACAGCGGAACACTTCAGGATTTGACGAAGACACGTTACGTAACGTACGCACTGCAGCTGAAATTTCCGGTGCACGCGTGTTGTAGCACGACCCACAGATACGCGGTAGAGGCGGTTGGTTCAATTCGTACCGTGGACGTGGCGGACGATACAACACACGCGGGGGTTATTACGGTTCAAATGAACGCCAAGACGTCTTTCAACAGTTGAGCCAGCATAATAATTTTCAACGCAGGAATCAGGATGACCACAACTAGTAAGTTGCTTCGTTTTTTGTGTTCATTGTTATATGTAGAGCCAGTTGGTGGAGGAAGCCGGAGTACTCGGAGAGAACCACCGCCCTTCGGCAAGTAACTGACAAACTTTCACACATGGACCAGCTGGGCTCGAACCCGTGCCGGTTCAGCGGTGTGAGGCTAGCGGTCACCAGCGAAGCGCCTTAGACCACTCGGCCACCGAGGGCCCCGAGAAACTTGTATAGCCTGCTAAGCACTAAGACGTCATGGCAGGAGATGTTACTACTGAATGATTGTACAAGAGCCGACCTTGAATGGTGGCACAATAGCTTATCAGAATGGAACGGACGTGTCCATGACAGACGCCTCTGGATACGGCTGGGGAGCCGCCGTAGTATCTCAGGATTTTCGTGCTCAGGGACTCTGGAACAGTCGTGTAGCACATATGCCGTCAAACTACAGAGAATTTCTCACGGTCTTAATGACACTACACTCGTTCAAGGATTTAATAAGAGGAAAGGGTGTACAGATACTGTCGGACAACATTACGACCTTGGCATATGTAAATCACTTGGGTGGTGGAAATTCTCAAATAAACAACCTCATGCGGGCAATCTGGTGTATGGCGTACGATCTACAGATCAACTTATCAGCCCGTAACCTCGCTGGAAGGGACAATTTGGTTGCAGACAGATTGTCCAGAAACCAGCCAACTTACGAATGGCGATTACACCCGGCCATGTTTCGCTATTTAGATGCCATGTAGGGTCCACACTCCATAGATCGCTTTGCGTCCATGACAAGCACACAACTTCCAGTGTACAACAGCCTTCTATGGGACCCCCACACCCCTGGTGTAGATGCGTTGGCTCAAAACGACTGGTCCGACCACAACAACTATGTCAACGCCCCTTTCTCGATGCTACCAAGAGTGCTAGACCTCATACAGAGGAAACGAGCAATGGCCACTCTGATCGCGCCAGGATGGCCAGCTCAAGTGTGGTTCGAGAAACTTGTACGCATGTCAGTAGGGTCACCAATCAAGCTTCCACTATCGCGGAGAACAGTAATCGCAATGAACCCAAAGGTGGAGCCATTGAAGAACAGGAAATGGGCACTCTTATGTCTGGCGCGTTTCTGGGGAAATAGACTAAAGAGTGAAGGCAAACTGCAGGAGTTTTGTGTGGAGAGACAGGTGGGATTCTCACCTACTGATGTGGCCACCGTGGCAGGATTTCTCTATGGCATCGCTGATCAATCTAGTCGACCGTCTTCTGTGCTGAAAACTACCTTAGCGGCTATAGGCAACTACTACGAAGGACGCGCATTGGCATCACCCTCACATGATCACGCAATTCAGCGATTAGTGTCCGAATTGGTGAAATCAGGAACTTCGACACCAGCCATTCGAACTCGACCAATGCCTATTGAGCCATTCGTAAACCTCTTCTCTAAATGGGACACACAAACTTTGAGTGTCCGACAACTTGGGCTTAAAGCTATTGTTCCGCTCGCCTTGTCATTCATGACGAGGCCCTCTAACCTGGCACCCAAGGGTGTATACTTTGACCCACTTACCAACAGTGTACAACCTATTGTGTTTTCCACAGATCACGTGGTATTTCAGGCGGATGGTTCGCTCCAACTAACTTTCTTTGGGATCAAGAATGACACTTCTAGATCAGGCTTTGAGGTACATACCCCAAAATGTGATAACCTAGTCATGGAGCCCGCAACAAGCCTGGGAACATATATCGAGGCCAGATAACACTATCGGCCAGTAACACAGAAACAAGTGTTCATTACTTTGAACAAACCTTACAAAGCCATTTCGGCTCAAACTTTCGCCACCGTACTTGATGAAGCGATTGAATTGGCTGGACTGTCAAATTCCGGATTCTCTGCTAAATCTTTCAGGCTAACAGGGGCAACCCAGGCAGTTAAATCGGGTTGTGCACCAGAAACAGCCATGCAAATTGGCCGGTGGAAGACGAAAGAGACCTTCTTCAATCACTATGTATACCCTGAGGCACCCAGCTCCTATACCAATGACATTTTCAGTGATCTGTTGAACTGACAGTTTTCTTGTGACAGCTTTGTAGGACATCAGTATTATTCAGATGTGACAGATGTGCAGAGACCTTTCTACATGTATATGATACTGGACTGTGCCAATTGACAATGTACTTTCAGTCATTTCATGAACTTTAATTCATTCCACGTTTATGCTGAGATTTATTGTTTAGAGTTGATTGTTCCACGTTCATGGACTTCACTATTTGCTGAAACATTCTGCTACATGTAGTTTATTGAATCTCTAAAGGAAGCATATTTCCGTTAAAACGTAGTCCGTGTTTTTTGGTGACGTGAGTTTAGTTAGAAACTGTAGTCATATAAACACGGGACTACATTACTCGCGTAGGTAGTGTGACGTCATACAGTCACACTACGGTAATATGTCTTTGTTCAGTGCATTTCAATTTCTCTCCTGTGAGTTCAAGGAATATTGTTTGTATTTGGCTATGAGAAGATGTAGTGGATGGTTCACTGAATATCTTGGATAAAGCATATTTCAGTTAAAACGTAGTCCGTGGATTTTGGTGACGTAAGTTTAGTTAGAAATCATAATCTGACCGTGTCAAATTTTTCCGAAATACTGTAACTCTGCACAGAGTTTGGTCATGTAATTCATTCTGTTTAGGTTGCCAAGTTTTTTGTTGTCTATGTGCTCCAATGCCAGACGCCGGTCGTATAGCTGCACATGTCGCGAACGGCTTTGTTTTCACCGGTCTGCGCGTACTGAAATGAGGCGAAATGGCCCCTAATTATTTTTCTTACCCCTTGAGCTAGCGGGCTGAAACTTATTACGCTATACCCTTGGGTCAAGCTCTACCAGAAAATGTAAAAAAAACAAACAAGATGGCCGCTTTGATGACGTCACTGTGACGTCATGTTCAAAAACGGCATTTTTTGATCGATAGTAGTATGTCCACGGGATTTAAACTCAACTTTTGCCGGGGGAGATAACTCTTGGGGAGATGACGGGGAGTTCCGCCAGGGGGCGCCACCAGCTCAAGACACCAAAAACTACCTCCAACACAGAAGATTTCCAATCTAGGGGGAGGTAACTCTGGGTCACTATAGTTCCGGCAAGGGCCCCTGGGCATGTATTCTTTCGCGGTGATGTGGTCTGGCGGTAATGCGGTCGCGGAAGAAAGCTTCCGCGGAGAAAAAGTAGTCCCCAGACTTCAAATACTCTGCATGGTCCGATTGGGTCGAGTGAGGTATCAAAGTGAAGCATTCATGAAGGGGCATCCAGTCATAGGTGGGTGCATGTAAAATTAGGATTTTTTCCCCGAAAATATAAAAAGCGGAACACGGACTTTACCCCTAAAATAGGGGAAACACCTATCAACCCTAGACAAAAGGGCTAATATCGGTCCCCGGGCTTATTGGGACCTGCCTATCAAGTCAATGGGGTGGGTGCGTGTAAAATTAGGATTTTTTCCCGAAAATATAAAAAGCGGAACACGGACTTTACCCCTAAAATAGGGGAAAACACCTATCAACCCTAGACAAAAGGGCTAATATCGGTCCCCGGGCTTATTGGGACCTGCCTATCAAGTCAATGGGGTGGGTGCGTGTAAAAGTAGGATTTTTTCCCGAAAATATAAAAAGCGGAAAACGGACTTTACCCCTAAAATAGGGGAAAACACCTATCAACCCTAGCCAAAAGGGCTAATATCGGTCCCCGGGCTTATTGGGGCCTGCCTATCAAGTCAATGGGGTGGGTGCATGTAAAATTACGATTTCCCCCGAAACTATGAAAAGCGGAACTCGGACTTTACCCCTACAATAGGGGTCTGTATTATACAATATAAGGGGAAATGGCTGTATGGGGTATGGGGATGATCATTTTTTTTCGTGGGCTTTACTATGGATTGCGGGGTCTCGTTTTTCTCGTCTCGCCAAGAAAAACACGATGGGAGGGGTCCCGGAGCGAATCGGTGAAATTTTGGGGAAAAGTCACCGAGGTCTGTATATAGGCTCATACTGGCTATATGGGAGGAGGGGTGGTCAATTTTTTTTTTGTGGGTGTTACTATGGGTTGTGGGGTATCGTTTTTCTCGTTTCGCCGAGAAAAACACAATGGGAGGGGTCCCGGAGCGAATCGGTGAATTTTTTGGGAAAAGTCACCGAGGTCTGTATATAGGCTCATACTGGCTATATGGGGGGAGGGGTGGTCAATTTTTTTTGTGGGCTTTACTATGGCTTGTGGGGTCTTGTTTTTCTCGTCTCGCCGAGAAAAACACAATGGAAGGAGTCCCGGAGCGAATCGGTGAAATTTTTGGGAAAAGTCACCGAGGTCTGTATATAGCCCCATGTAGTCCTATACTGGCTATATGGGGATATAGGTCCAATCTGGAAAATTCACACACGTTCATTGTGATATGGGTTGTTTGGATTTATTTTTCTCGTCTCGTCATTTAGAACACGATGGGAAGGGTCTCGGAGCGAATCGGTGAAATTTTTGGGAAAACTCACCGAGGTCTGTATATAGCCCATATAGCATGTATAGTCCTATACTGGTTATAAGGGAATATAGGTCCATCCTGGGAAATTCACACACGTTCATTGTGATATGGTTTGTGGGGTCTCGTTTTTCTCGTCTCGCCAAGAAAATCACACTGGGAAGGGTGCCGGAGCGAATCGGTGAAATCTTTGGGAAAAGTCACCGAGGCCTGTATATAGCCCCATGTAGTCCTATACTGGCTATATGGTGGTATAGGTTCAACCTGGGAAATTCACACACGTTCATTGTGATATGGGTTGTTTGGATTTGTTTTTCTCGTCTCGTCATTTAGAACACGATGGGAAGGGTCCCGGAGCGAAACGGTGAAATTTTTGGAAAAGTACCATATAGCCCATAGGCCTATACTGCATGGCTATGGGGTATAGGCCCATACGGGGTGGACGTTTTGGGGTCTATGTGAGCCCCTAATGATCCTATGATGTCGTATGAGGTCTTATTTTGAAGCTCTCGTGGAGGAGCATCCCACTGGACTAATGGTTCGTCCGTTTTCAATAGTCTGCGCATGCGCAGTCTGGTCATAGTATAGAAAGCAGGCATTTTGGGGGGTATGTGGGTGTGTATTTGGGATAGAGATGCACCGCTATGGGTTCGAATGGGTCGTGGAAGGTGTCAAAGTGAAGCTTGTGTGGGGTAGAGTCGGAATGGCGTGTTTTTAAGTGCAAGTCGCGTCAATCTGCGCATGCGCAGTTGGTTGTAGTAAGTAAAGTGGCTATTTTGGGGGTGCGTGGAGGTGTGTTTGGGGTAGAGAGGGACCATCCTTGGTCCGATTGTATCGTGGGAGGTGTCATTTTGTAGCTGTCGGGGTGTAGACCCCGATTTGAGGGATGTTCGCGTCATCTGTGAAGCCATCGGTAACGTCACCAGTACGAGGTGTTGCGAAAGTGGGCATTTTGGGGAAGTGCAGGAAGGTATTTTGGGTAGAGAGGGGCCATCCGTGGTTCGAATGCATCGTGGGAGGTGTCATGTTGTAGCTCTCGGGGTGTACATCCCGATTTGAGGGATGTTCACGTCATCTGTGACGTCATCAGTAGGAATAGTAGCCAAAGTGGGCGTTTTGGAGGGTGTGGAGGTGTGTTTGGGGTAGAGAAGGAAGGATTAGTAGTATAAAAGCGCATTTCGAGCCCTATTGACCTTGCGGCGCTATGCGCAATGAGTGTATGCGCGTATGTGTGTGCGTGTGTGTGTGTGTGTGTATGCGTGTGTGAGTGCGTGTGTGTGTGTGTATGCTTGGGTGTGTGTGTACGCGTGTGCGTGTGTTCATGCGTGTGTGTATACGTCTGTGTGCGTGTGTGTGCGTGTGTGTCTATGCGTCTGTGTGTATGTGTGTGCGTGTGTGCGTGTATGCGTCTGTGTGTATGTGTGTGCGTGTATACGTGCGTGTGTGTATGCATGTGTGCATGCGTCTGTGTGTGTGTGCATGCGTCTGTGTGTGTGTTTATGCGTGTGTGTATACGTCTGTGTGTATGTGTGCTTGCGTGTACGCGTGTGTGTGTGTGTCTGTATGCAGGCGCACGCTCCTGTGGTGCACCCTGTACCCTATAGCCCGTAGGGCATAGGGTACGCCACCAAGCACAGAATACATGTACTCTGCGCATGTCCATGTATTCTGCGCATATTCATGCATATGTACTATGTGCCTGTACATGTAGTCTGTTCATGTACATATACTGTCAATATACATGTTCCTTGTCCTTCTACATGTACTCTGTGCATGTCATTCTACATGTACTCTGTTCACAACCGGTGACAGAACAACAGCAACAAGGATGACAGGTCAATCATTTTATTTTCCCCTCCAGTACATTATACCCAAGCTGGGGGAGTCGCGTTGGGTATGTTTACAATACAAGTAGCCTCTTGTCCAATCAGAGGCCGCCATTTGCATCTGTCATATTCGTTCCTGTCCGTTAGATGTATTATCGGCTGTTCTTGTCCAATCAGAAGTCGCCATTTCAGAAAGTTTCATCTTCGGCCATGTTCGCTCTGAACCGTTTGTTCTAATCGTCGTCAGGCAGGCCAGGATACCGTTGAGGCGTATTCTGAGTATTTATCACTGCATGGGTGATTACATTCACCCGATGGGAAGATTCCGTAATTTGGTCACAAAGAACGTAACATTCGTCACCCTCTCTACGACCCATTGCAAGTTGGGGCGCTGTTCATAGGCCCATCCCAAGACATCCAATTGTTCCACTTGGTCCAGCATCATCTCTAGCGACGCCCGGTTAAAGATGGTAAACGGTTGGTCAAATACTCGGATGTTACTGCTCGGGTAAAAGTATCGGACTTGATCTGCCTCCTTATGCTGCAGCACATAACCAAACGCCAGATTTAATTTGAAGGACGTAGCTTGGTCAATGAAGATGGCTTCCACGTAGCTGCGTAGACGGGCGAGGTTGGTCAGTCGGAAATTTTAGATATCTTGAATAGGGCGATGACGGTGGAAACAGTGCCGTATCATGGGCCAATGGCGCCGATAGATGTCACTCACTGGATGGGCGTGCTGTAAGAGATCGCTGTGATCATCCACCGCATCTTCCAGAAAATGTTCGTTGTTGTCAGGCGTATGACTGGGAACCGTATCGTTGGGGGCCGGCTGGATATCTAGGCCCTTCTGAACTGTGGATATAGGCGGGCTCTCCGTGTTCGCATCACCAGTGACATTCGTCTCCCCGGGCTCATCTTCACTGGGTCTGTCCCTCCTGGGTGCCTCTTTAGTGGGAAGTTGTCGCTCATACCGTGGTGACGGACCATGAATCAAATGTTGGTGCTGTCTTAACTGACTGGGTCGTTTGAAGAGTTGACCACATTCATTACATTGTTCCGTCGCGCCCTCGTGGAGTAAGCGTGCATGGCGCAGTAAAGCATCTTCCCGATTAAATGACCGTGCGCAGGTTATACAAGTATATCGTGCACCGTTGTGGATGGAGGACTCGTGTCGTCGCAAATCTTGTGGGCGAGTAAATGACTTCTGGCAAGCTGTGCAAGATAACATATCGGCTGTGGATCTGGAAATGATGAATGCCGTAAAATTCTGGCTCTTATAGGCCAACATAGAAGTGCCCGGATGTAGGCGCGGACGTCAGCGACAAGATCCCGGATGTACAAGAACCCGGATGTACCCGGATGTAAAAGTCCCCGGATGTAAAAGTACCCGGATGTTCGATTCATTTCGCCCACTGGAAAATGTCCTCTCTCCTCGTGCAAAGATCACATCCGGCCAAGGATACACCTTCAAGGCAGGTCAGGCATCGCTGGCGATGGTAGCGGAGATCTCCGGGCTCTCCCCTGGTTGAGCTATAACCCACACTGAAGAAATCATCTATCATTTCCATAGTTATGGGCGTGTATCTTTTGGTAACTCGTTTGGGGAGTCGAGTGGGAACCGGCACCTTTTCGTCAATCTCCAACGATTGCTCGTCTGCCTTGGAATTGGCTGGCTTTTCCATTTGATTGGGTCTGGTACAGGTTGTGAGAAATGTACATCTAACATGCGTGTTTCCGTATTTATAGTTAGAGGCAAGGTTATCGGCCTATCGACCAATCAGAAGCCATCATTTCAGAAAGTTCAATCTTCGTTCAGTGTAACCTAAACGTCTTCGGGCAATCCATGATACTGAAGCTCGAAGCTCTTACTTCTCTCATTCAACACGGAGATCAATCTCCATCGGCTCTTCAATACGCGGCGGCGAATCGACCTCCATGGGTTCTTCTATTCTCAGATGCATTCCCATAGAAAATAAAATATCCGGTCTCGAGAGTGGCGAGCGTGATCCGTGTATGACATTTCGGTGACGTCTCAATTGACTGGGATGCTTAAAGACTATATCACAATCCGCACATGTATGCATGGGTACTTCGTGGCGTGCACGTGTGTGACAACGCAAACTGTCCAGGCGATGAAAGCGCTTCGAGCAAGTTGTGCAAGAGAACATATCGGCTGTGGATCTGGAAATGATGAATGCCGTACAACTTTCGGCTCTTATAGGCCAACATAGGAGTACCCGGATGTTCTACAGTCAGGGATGTACAAGAACCCGGATGTACCCGGATGTAAAAGTCCCGGATGTAAAAGTGCCCGGATGTTCACGAATGTACTACCATCCCGGACTTTTATCAGGCCTAGGTCCAGAAGCTCTCATGTCCTGCATGTGAATAGTCAGTCATATTGTGTGTGCGTGTGCGTGCATGTGCGTGTATGCGTGTGTGTGTCTGTGTACCTGTGTGTCTGTGTCTGTGTGTATGTGTCTTTGTGTGTGCATGCGTGTGTGTGTGTAGGTGTATGTGTGTATGCATGTGTGTGTATGTGTGCGGGTGTGCGTGCATGTGCGTGTGTGTGCGTGTATGTGTGTGTATGCGTCTGTGTGCGTGTGTGTGTGTCTGTGTGTGCTTGCGTGTGTGTAGGCGTGTGGGTGTGTGTGTGTGCGTGTGCGTGTATGCGTGTGTATGCCTCTGTGTGTGTATGTGTGTGTGCTTGCGAGTGTCTTTACGCGTGTGTGTGTGCGTGTGTGTGTGAGTCTGTGTATATGTGTATGCGTCTCTGTGTATGTGTGTATGTGTATGTGTGCGTGTGTGTATGTCTGCGTGTGCGTGTGTGTATGCATGTGTATGTATGTCTGTGTGTATGTGTGTATGCTTGCGAGTGTGTGTACGCGTGTGTGTATGCATGTGTGTATGCGTGGTTGTGTATATGCGTCTGTGTATGCGTGTGTGTGCGTGTGCGTGTGTGTATGCATGTGTGTATGCATGTGTGTGTATTCGTGTGTGTGTTTGTGGGTGTGCTTGTGTGTGTGTGTGTGCAGCATGTGTGTGTATACGTCTGTGGGTAGGTGTGTATGTCACCGTGTGCCATGATACAGACAGATGAGAGGAACACCAGGGTACCAGGAACTGACCTTTGACCCCTGCGCGCTAGCGCATATTGACTTTTGACCTCAGAAATTTGCATATCACGTGACAGAGGTCAAAGGTCAATGAGTGCACTTGGAGCTCAGAGCTCGGAAGTGACATTTGCATATGACCTCTGTGAGGTCACTTCCGCTTCCGTTCACGTGACCGGAACTGACCTTTGACCCCTGCGCGCGCTAACAATACCGGATAAAAATTGCGCGCAGGGGTCAACGGTCAGTTCCGGTAACGTGAACGGAAGCGGAAGTGACCTCACAGAGGTCATATGCAAATGTCACTTCCGAGCTCTGAGCTCCAAATGCACTCATTGACCTTTGACCTCTGTCACGTGATATGGAAATTTCTGAGGTCAAAGGTCAATATGCGCTAGCGCGCGCAGGGGTCAAAGGTCAGTTCCTGGTACCCTGGTGTTCCTCTCATCTGTCTGTATCTTGGCACACGGTGACATACACACCTATCCACAGACGTATACACACACATGCTGCACACACACACACACACGCACACCCACACCCACAAACACACACACGCATACACACACATGCATACACACATGCATACATACACGCACACGCACACACACGCATACACAGACGCATATACACACCCACGCATACACACATGCATACACCCACACATACACACACTCGCAAGCACACACACATACACACAGATGCATACATACACATGCATACACACACGCATACGCAGACATACACACACGCACACATACACATACACACAGAGACGCATACACACATACACATACTCACACACACACGCGTAAAGACACTCGCAAGCACACACACATACACAGACAGAGGCATACACACACATACACGCATACACGCACACGCACACACACACAAACAGGCCTACACACACGCAAGCACACACACACACACACACACGCACACACACGCATACACACACATGCACGCACACACACGCACATGCACGCACACCCGCACACATACACACACATGCATACACACACATACCTACACACATACACGCATGCACACACACACAGACACATACACAGACACAGACACACATGTACACAGACACACACACGCATACACGCACATGCACGCACACGCGCGCACACGCACACACAATATGACTGACTATTCACATGCAGGACATGAGAGCTTCTGGACCTGGGCCTGATAGAAGTCCGGGATGGTAGTACATTCGTGAACATCCGGGCACTTTTACATCCGGGACTTTTACATCCGGGTACATCCGGGTTCTTGTACATCCCTGACTGTAGAACATCCGGGTACTCCTATGTTGGCCTATAAGAGCCGAAAGTTTTACGGCATTCATCATTTCCAGATCCACAGCCGATATGTTCTCTTGCACAACTTGCTCGAAGCGCTTTCATCGCCTGGACAGTTTGCGTTGTCACACACGTGCACGCCACGAAGTACCCATGCATACATGTGCGGATTGTGATATAGTCTTTAAGCATCCCAGTCAATTGAGACGTCACCGAAATGTCATACACGGATCACGCTCGCCACTCTCGAGACCGGATATTTTATTTTCTATGGGAATGCATCTGAGAATAGAAGAACCCATGGGGTCGATTCGCCGCCGCGTATTGAAGAGCCGATGGAGATTGATCTCCGTGTTGAATGAGAGAAGTAAGAGCTTCGAGCTTCAGTATCATGGATTGCCCGAAGACGTTTAGGTTACACTGAACGAAGATTGAACTTTCTGAAATGATGGCTTCTGATTGGTCGATAGGCCGGTAACCTTGCCTCTAACTATAAATACGGAAACACGCATGTTAGATGTACATTTCTCACAACCTGTACCAGACCCAATCAAATGGAAAAGCCAGCCAATTCCAAGGCAGACGAGCAATCGTTGAAGATTGACGAAAAGGTGCCGGTTCCCACTCGACTCCCCAAACGAGTTACCAAAAGATACACGCCCATAACTATGGAAATGATAGATGATTTCTTCAGTGTGGATTATAGCTCTACCAGGGGAGAGCCCGGAGATCTCCGCTATCATCGCCAGCGATGCCTGACCTGCCTTGAAGGTGTATCCTTGGCCGGATGTGATCTTTGCACGAGGAAAGAGGACATTTTCCAGTGGGCGAAGTGAATTGAACATCCGGGCACTTTTACATCAAGGGAATTTTACATCCGGGTACATCCGGGTTCTTGTACATCCGGGATCTTGTCGCTGACGTCCGCGCCTACATCCGGGTACTTCTATGTTGGCCTATAAGAGCCAGAATTTTACGGCATTCATCATTTCCAGATCCACAGCCGATATGTTATCTTGCACAGCTTGCCAGAAGTCATTTACTCGCCCACAAGATTTGCGACGACACGAGTCCTCCATCCACAATGGTGCACGATATACTTGTATAACCTGCGCACGGTCATTTAATCGGGAAGATGCTTTACTGCGCCATGAACGCTTACTCCACGAGGGCGCGACGGAACAATGTAATGAATGTGGTCAACTCTTCAAACGACCCAGTCAGTTAAGACAGCACCAACATTTGATTCATGGTCCGTCACCACGGTAACTTCCCACTAAAGAGGCACCCAGGAGGGACAGACCCAGTGAAGATGAGCCCGGGGAGACGAATGTCACTGGTGATGCGAACATGGAGAGCCCGCCTATATCCACAGTTCAGAAGGGCCTAGATATCCAGCCGGCCCTCAACGATACGGTTCCCAGTCATACGCCTGACAACAACGAACATTTTCTGGGAGATGCGGTGGATGATCCCAGCGATTTCTTACAGGACGCCCATCCAGTGAGTGACATCTATCGGCGCCATTGGCTCATGATACGGCACTGTTTCCACCGTCATCGCCCTATTCAAGATATCTACAATTTCCGACTGACCAACCTCGCCCGTCTACGCAGCTACGTGGAAGCCATCTTCAATGACCAAGCTACGTCCTTCAAATTAAATCTGGCGTTTGGTTATGTGCTGCAGCATAAGGAGACAGATCAAGTCCGATACTTTTACCCGAGCAGTAACATCCGGGCATTTGACCAACCGTTTACCATCATTAACCGGGCGTCGCTAGAGATGATGCTGGACCAAGTGGAACAATTGGATGTCTTGGGATGGGCCTATGAACAGCGCCCCAACTTGCAATGGGTCGTAGAGAGGGTGACGAATGTTACGTTCTTTGTGACCAAATTACGGAATCTTCCCATCGGGTGAATGTAATCACCCATGCAGTGATAAATACTCAGAATACGCCTCAACGGTATCCTGGCCTGCCTGACGACGATTAGAACAAACGGTTCAGAGCGAACATGGCCGAAGATGAAACTTTCTGAAATGGCGACTTCTGATTGGACAAGAACAGCCGATAATACATCTAACGGACAGGAACGAATATGACAGATGCAAATGGCGGCCTCTGATTGGACAAGAGGCTACTTGTATTGTAAACATACCCAACGCGACTCCCCCGGCTTGGGTATAATGTACTGGAGGGGAAAATAAATTGATTGACCTGTCATCCTTGTTGCTGTTGTTCTGTCACCGGTTGTGAACAGAGTACATGTAGAATGACATGCACAGAGTACATGTAGAAGGATAAGGAACATGTATATTGACAGTATATGTACATGAACAGACTACATGTACAGGCACATAGTACATGTGCATGAATATGCGCAGAATACATGGACATGCGCAGAGTACATGTATTCTGTGCTTGGTGGCGTACCCTATGCCCTACGGGCTATAGGGTACAGGGTGCACCACAGGAGCGTGCGCTTGCATACAGACACACACACACACACGCGTACACGCAAGCACACATACACACAGACGTATACATACACGCATAAACACACACACAGACGCATGCACACACACACAGACGCATGCACACATGCATACACACACACGCACGCATACACGCACACACATACACACAGACGCTTACACACTCACGAACACACACGCACACAGACGTATACACACACGCATAAACACACACACACGCGTACACACACACACGCAAGCATACACACACACACGCACACACACACACACACGCACACACTTACGCGCATACACTCATTGCGCATAGCGCCGCAAGGTCAATAGGGCTCGAAATGCGCTTTTATACTACTAATCCTTCCCTTTCTACCCCAAACACACCTCCACACCCCCCCAAAACGCCCACTTTGGCTACTACTCCTACTGATAACGTCACAGATGACGTGAACATCCCTCAAATCGCGATGTACACCCCGAGAGCTACAACATGACACCTCCCACGACGCATTCGGACCACGGATGGCCCCTCTCTACCCAAAATACCTTCCTGCACTTCCCCAAAATGCCCACTTTCGCTACTACTCGTACTAATGACGTTACCGATGACACAGAAGTTACTGTAATAAAGATGACGGCTGAGAAAGAGTTACGGTGGAAAAAAATGTACAGGTAAGAACACATTTGAACTGGTTACCTCCCTTCCTTACAATACAAGCGATGTTACAGATAGGAAGAGGATACCAGCTTGTTGATATATTCAGCCAGGATCTTGGTGTCACTGCATCACAGTTGTCGTTCTACATTCGATTTTGTTATACCTGAACGACACTGCATCTTTCATGCATTTTACTAAAAAAAAACTAAATTCTGTCAATTTCAAATGCTTGCCTAAACCATCTTCCACTTGATGATGAATGACAGCAGCCCAGTCTAAACACATGCTATGAATCTGCTAAATCATTATTTCAGTAAGACAGTCAGTAATGTAATTTGGATGTTGCATTTTCATTGATGATATAATTCCAAAATGTACTAGTTGCAGTTTTTCAAGGATTTTTCTCCATTTATTTTTCGTCCCTGTCAATTCACGAGCAGTCCAGTTGTTGCATACTGTTTTAGTTCTGCTCTCAGGTCATGCCCTGTGACTTTGCTTGTAGGTGCTCTGGCTTACCAGTCGCACCATATTGTAAGATTCCATGCTTATGGGATTGATATAGAGCTACAATGGCTGTTACTTAAATCATATTTGTTTCTGTTGTTCTCTACAGGTTCTTTGGGGTACTAATTTATATGTCTATTGCCAAATATGGGAGCTATTCAAGATACTGGTGCAACAGTCCACTTTACAGCCCTAACCCTGTGAGTAAAGTGATGACAAAACAACGGTTTGCTCGCTTTCTTGCAGATTACACCGGTAGCTGATGTTGACAAAAGTGAGTTGCTCAGTGTCCCTGCTTGAATATCATGTAACAAAATTATTTCTTAAACCCAAACCACTGTGAACTACATTGGAACAGAAACAAAATTCTGTAACTTTCTTAGTATTTTACATCCAGTTTTTAGCTCGCCGTATACGAAGTAGGCGAGGTATTGGGAGAGAGAGGGGGAAAGTGGCGGTGTTGGTGTCGGTGTTGGTGTCGGTGTCGGTGTCCGGTTAAGTTTTTATGTTTAGCACAGCGTTAGACTCAAGCTGGAAGGTTAATGTTTTTTCTTTAGGCTGGACTTAGAATAATTATAACTCCACAATGAAGTTAGGGGGGGGGGGGTATACTGGAATCGAAGTAATCGAAATTATAATATTTTACATATTTATGACGTTTTGAACTCTATAGGACTTTGCCATTTTCAGGATCTATTCCCATGTAGAGACTATTTTGTCCGGACTACTCTTCCTAAGATTTTGCTTCTATTTTAGTGGAACTTTACATATGTGTTACCTATGATTTGAAGATGTGCATGTCCTATTTACAAGGCGAAATTATAATTTTTTACATATCTATGACGTTTTGAACTTTATAGGACTTTGCCATTTTCAGGATCTATTCCCATGTACAGATAACTTCTAGTGTAATCAACTACTCCTACTATTTTTATCAGAAGGTTCTGAAACTTTGTGACATCTCCTATTTTATTAATTTTTGTCAAAATTACACAGACTTGGAATGACCAGTATATTATTGTTTAAATTATACTGTATTGACATATTACTCAGAACGGCAGACTTGTGTCTTGCAGGGCGGGGGGTATCTCAGTTATCCCTTAGGATAACAGTTAAATCTAGTTTTGACTTCTTTTGAACTCTGAAAGTTTTCTGGGTTAATCTTTTTTGTTTAGGCTGGACTTAGAATAATTTTGACTTCTTTTGGACTCTGAAAGTTTTCTGGGTTAATCTTTCCTGTTTAGGCTGGACTTAGAATAATTTACTGTTTGACAGCAGGGGTAAGTGACATATATATATTTCAACTGGATACATGTGCATGCTTTAACCACAAATCTGTACAATTATCACGCCTTCGATACCTAGCAGCTGCATACTTAGACTACATATATGTGAGCCCTCCGGCTAAGGCACAACATGGCTTTTGTCTACGGAAGGATACCATCTTGTGTTCTGATGGATTGCACACTATCTATTTCTACATAGGATGTCTTCCTGTGATTAAATCAGTATCACTATTGTCATAGCATTGGAGGAACATTAAAATACCAACTTATAAAAATACCGAGCCCCTAGTGGTTTGGAATTTTGTGTCGCCTTTAATGAAGGACACCATTTCCTTCAATTTTGGTATCGAATCTCATTCCACATCATGATTTAACCTAAAGCTTTTGCACGAACCATATTTGTCCAGGCATTTCACATCCACATCTCAGACCAAATTTCAATTGTACATGTATTCATAATGACATGTATAAGCTTACTTTTGGAGAAAAAAAAAGGTAATCTTTATTTCAAGTTTTATAATATAGTTCATCTTTCAATCCAACTTCAACATCACTGACAAAGAAGTCAAATTTTTATAACAATATGTATTGTCATCGCCGGTGATGTGCAACCTGAAGGGCTCGATCTTTATGCGAAGCTGCATGTTATTGACAAAACCCAAAACGGCGAGCTGCCGGGTTACACATAACCCTTGTTTGTATATTGTAGAAGCCTGTCTCTTATCGTTTATGCGAAATTTAAGTTTTGGAACACAGCAAGCATAACTCTCTGCCTGCTTGTACATATTCATAAAATCTTGTTTTCACATTCTCAGTGTTCTAATACACATTTGTTTTAATCCTTGGTAAGTGCTATAAGTTGGAAGTTGTCATTTTCCTCCTGTTTTATTTTATTTTACCAGGCAACAAACTGACAAGAATCCAACCTCTGATTGACCATGTTCGCCCCATATCCCAGGCTCTCTTTCAGCCATACCAATGTTGTGCCGGGACAAGTAAGAAGATACTTACCGGTCCTAGGTGGTCAGGATGGCACCCGATGTCTTCTCTCAGCAATCCAGAATCCAAAAGCAATGGCTGCCTCTCCACGCTGGCTATTTATTAGACCGACGACTTCCGGTCAGGTCAGCTCCAAATCGAGGCTGTCAGATTAACCTCCAAAACGAGGCATTAATCCACTGGGCACTACATTCTCCCCTGTTTTGATAAAAGGTGTTTTGACCTGACGGGCCAGGACCTTCCGTGGAAACAGATTAATGGAGTTAGCCCATAGAGCCAGGTAGAGCTAGTCCAAAAAGTAGTGCCAAATAAAATTTCGAACTGGAATGCTATCATTCCAACTTGCAACACCATTCTGCATTGCCATAAATGTACGACTATGAGGTTATGCCGTCCATCATACCACGACAAACACCATAATCATCCGCCACAGAGACATGAGCCCACATATCCTCATGTCAAGGCATCATAAAATCACGAGTCCACCTATCCACCAGGGAAGGTACACTAGTATAAAATGTACACATTTGCACTTAAAACGGCCCACTTTTCCAAGATTCCGAAAAGTGCGCTACAACTTTATGATGCCACGCATACCCATAGCCCATCCTCTTTATCAGAGAGATGTGCTACCTTTCCCGTAGGTGAATGATTCATAATATATTACACTCTCTTCCCTCAAGAAATACTGAAGGACCAAATTAAAATTCCAGCTGGTAAGCCAAGAATTTCGACGGGGCAGAGCTATTCTCCGCCCTGTCAGACCACAAATATGAAGTAAACCCTAACTATAATGCCAACTGGGCAGAGCTAATCCCCGCCCTGTCAGACTATAAATACGAAGTAAACCCTACCAATAACTAGGTGGGGGCAAAGCTATTACCCGCCCCAAAAATAAAATAAAAAATAGATCCCGGCAACGGTTGAGCTATCACCCTCCTTTACCGGAATACTAGCTATTAATTTACAAGTTCCCTAACAATTTAGAATTTTATTGTCAATGCGAAAAAAGTTGTACCTCACTCCTTTTCATGTTCCTATCACAATCCCTAACAATTTTTGTCTGGATCGCACCGCGTAGCGGTGTCGACCAGACTATGCTGCCACTCACGAAATATCTCAAAATGTGTACGTGCACTATAATGCAATGACCCCGTGTTAACCTGTAACACTCCGCCAGTGATTTTCACTGTGTTTGAGTCATATATCAGTGTATTAACCAGAAAATGAAGAAAAAACAGTCGTAATCGTTTCATGTTAACTAGAAATAAAACGAAATCTGAATTTGAGTGTATTTCATATTCATTTCTTCGCCCAGAGATTGCTTGAATCCGTGGACTATTTTTTGTTCTTTGCATGGTCTGCTTCCGGGCGATCGGCTCAAACCCGGTTCTCAGCGCCCACTATGAGCTACCTCATGCCATCGCTGTGCTGTCACCGTAGACTGTTGTAAATGTAAATTGATGACCTGGTAATATGGTAAGCTGCCCACCTCGTGGTGTTTGCCGTCTCTGCGGTTTTCCGTCTGTCTGAGTTTGCGGTAATCCAGATTACTTATAATATATATGCCTAGTGTTTATAGCTCGTAATTTGTTTGTTGACAACGATAGCGTTGGAGAGACAATTTGTGCGAAAATCCCTGTTAATGTTCCTATACGATCAATGCGTATTCGCCGAGCAGACGTTGCAAATCTTGTTCCTTGATCCTTGATCCGAGTGTCGCACTTGACAGGTTCAGGTTGTGGGATTATGAAGACCCCAGTTTTCAACACTCGTAGTCGCGTTCTTTCCCGTGAAGTCGGCGTTCGTTACTATTTCAATGTGTACGCATACTGCATGGAATATATTTCCAGAGGAGATATGTGTCGAAGCAACAACAATAGTATTTACATTTTTCTCGTCTTGTGAACTTGACCGGATCCTCTCCAGTGCAAATTTATGTATTCTGGGGGACTCTGCTCACCGAATATAATTTAGTTTCAAACAGTTTGAACAACAACAAAACTTTCCGAAAGCGGGAACAACAGAATTTGTCAGGTACCGCTTTCGAAAAGTTTTGTTGTTGGTGGTGTTCAAACTTTTTCAAACTAAATTATATACGCAATCATCGTGCAGCAACAGCAACAGGAATTTTCGCACAAATTGTCTCTCCAACGCTATCGTTGTCAACAAACAAATTTACTATAAACACCATGCAGGCATATATAAGTAATCTTGGGGACTTAACGCAAACTCATGCAGCTGTTGCAAATATCTGTGCTACACAGAACTATTAATGAAACTAGTTAATAAAACTATCCAGTCTCCTCGCGTATTTGTCGTTTTGTCACAATATAATTGCATGAATTATGAAAATCTGCTCGCAAAAACTGGTAGAAGACATTGACGCAGAGGATCCAAATTAAGCATATTACTGTAGATAGTTTCTTGCTACCATGAAGACCTGGTATATTTCGAAATGAGCCGCCTTGAAGACTAAACTCTGTGTTCCAGTTGTGATTTCCCAAACAGACTCGTCAACAACTTGGAGAAAATCTCCACATTTATCCATACATCTGCTATCGGCTGACACATGCCAACTGAAACGTTTTGAAACTTTAAATCCATTATTGGCGATCCAGACATCAGTACTTTGAGTACTTTCATTAATAACCCAAATCTCCCCAAAACATTCTACACCCTAACAATTTGGAATTTTGATATGTCCTGATATAATTTAGAATTTTGCATGTCCCAAAATTTTGTAATTTAGCGGGATCCGTATGTCCGGCAGGCATTCCGCCGGGCTGCGTCAAAAACAAACCTGGTCGCTGGGCTCCGGACGCGCCCCGCCTGACGAGCAACCACCCCAAGGTACCAAGGTGAATTGGCACCCGAGTGGCCACTCGGAGTCAGGTAAGGAGCGTCAGACTCCAGGACCAGGCGGTCCAGATCAACCGCCTGGATTACCCCAGCCATACGCGCAGTCGCGTCCGGCCGGAGAATCCCAGCGTTCAATCCGAACACCACCCGGGGGAACGTCCTAGTCCAGGCACAGGCATCTCCCTCCCCCCCAACAAAACTAGCAAATGAATCGGGTGACCTTTTGACAGATGAGCCGAAAGAATTGAGATGCAGCGATCTCGCGCCAAAGATTCAGTGGGCACGTTCTCCCGGCAGTGAATAACCACCGGAAGATCCCGCTGAGCTACAATCGGAAGTATTTGATGTAGAAAATGCTCCTGAAAGTAGAGATCTGCGTCATGATGAGAATGAAGATCGAGGCCGATCTCGTCCAATCCCACACATCGCGGATGTGCCAACAGATGGAATAATTGGTTCATCACTGCTGACGACACGGGAGTACTGGCTACGTATGGATGAATTCCAAAAGTAAACTGACAACGAGAATCCGACAACAGCAAAGGCAGGTCTGACCAGGTTAACGGGAATACAAAGTTAGAAATAAGGTACTGGAGCTGTATTCTTGAATCGCTACGATTTGTTCGGCGTTCCAAGGCCTCAACGGAGGGGACATCGAATTTCCGCAGAACTTTCTCTAAGTGGACGTGGGTGTCTATGGTGACTGGGGCGGAAGCCAATTCCGGTATCTCCATTGGGGTCTTGGCAGGCAGGGTGGTTGAAGGTAAAGCTGCAGCAGGAGTTCCTTTCCATACTGGTTTCCCGCAGATGTTCAGAAGAGTATCCAGCGGGGTTACCGAGAGGGAGGCTCTCAATAAATGCGGACCCCCACAGTGGAGCGATCCAGTTTCACCGGCAAGCCCTTTAAGCCTTTGTTGAGTGGCCGGATCAAATTGTCCGATAATAGCGGCCAGGGCTTTCCAGTGAAACAGAACCGCCACGCTGTTTGGTGGGGAAATTGTGTACTCCGCCTTCACCGGGAGTCTCAACACCCCGGCAATCACCCGGAACAACGCTGCCTGCGTACCTGCAATCTGTACATGTGGGTCAATGGTAAACAGTCTTTTCTTGAGGATGGTGTCCAGCAGAACATCTATTACCGAAACTTGGAGGATCTCCATCAGAAACTCCAACAGCCCGAGGATCTTGTATATCCATCGGACTAAATTAACATCATTAAAGAGTGCTGCATCCGTATGATCTTGGGCTTCTACATGCTTAGAAAGGAAACATAGGGCTTCTTGCTCCGCCTCACACTCCCAGCAACACCTGTCTGGGGCCAGAAACCAGGGTATATGAGCAAACTGAACGTGCTTTTTCATTTTCTGTGGAACCACTTTCCTGCAGACGGTACACTCATGATCTACAGTGGGCACCCCTATACGCTTCTGCAATGCTGAAACAGGCAATGAGTCACCAGGCAACACGGGACCAGGCAACACGGAACCAGGCGACACGGAACCAGGCAACACGGAACCAAGCGACACGGAACCAGGCGACACCGTGGCATCCACCTCCCCACTTGCCTCTCATGTATCAATGATGACATACTCATACCAGTCGATATTTATCGACGACTCTTCTACTTCTTGTAATTCACTATCCATTACTGTGGAAAAAGGACGACACGGTAAACGTTTGTTTACCTTGGAAATAATCCAAGGGTTAATGGCTTCCACTGAACAGAAAATTAAATCCATCTTCACACATGCACATGCTCTGTAAATTAATATTAGCTATACTTTAACTACTTACGTGATGCAGCAACTTCATATTCATTACCTACTCCATTTTCCAAACCATTACCATTAAAATCCTAAACCCTCCAACATTTTTTTGTATTAAAACACCCTAAAACCATTTTCTACTTTTTTTTTCTTAAATTCATACGCCGTAAAACCTAACTTTTTCGGTAATCACAGAAATACGATATAACGGACCAAAATATCTACATTCATCTACCTCTTGTGCTCCACCGTACTAATCCCGTATATACATTGAAAGATAAGCTGAAGGTCGTGGAATTCGACCCCCCGAGTTCTCATTGGCTCAGAGACAAAAACCTTCGAATCAGAAGTCACATCTAAGCTACTTTTAGTTCTACGACCCCTCAGTCGTCGTCTAACCTGGCTAAAGGGTGGGTCAGGGGAACAACGTGTCTCATCGAGCGGATCAGGAGAACGAAAAGTGGGCACAACTGAATCCGTTGCCACCAAATCAGGGCAGCTGTCAGACTCCGTCCCGGGTGGAGCTATTACCCCCCCCCCCGGAAACAGGCACAGTATCATCTCGATCCGCTGAATATGGCAGCGTCTCATCCAGCATTAGCAAATCATGCCGTCGGCTCCGAATCCACATGGAAACTACCCTGTCTTCGCAACCACGCAATGCATCATGATGTAATACATAACTGCGTTTCCGACTCTCGACCTTATAAAGGCAAGGACTTTTGACCTCCGTCACTAGGAAGGGACCCACATAAATTGGAGGTAACTTCCTACTCTGTCCAGTTTTTGCGGAGAGGTCTAAATCCCCCACCTCAAATGACCTTTGTCGTATCTTGAGATCGTATGTACGTTTCTGTCGTTGTTGAGAAGTTTTAATTTGTTCCCTGGCGAATTGATGGGTGGCTTGCAAAGTTGCCAAAAGTTTGACTACGTAATCTGCATGGCCCAATGGTTTACCATTTGTTTGAGCTATGTTAAACAGAACATCAACCGGGAAACTTATCTCCCGCCCCAACATCAGCATGTTCGGGGAGAATCCGGTTTCCCTGTTCACCATAGAACGAATAGCTATACCTATCAATGGAAGGTGCTCATCCCAATTACTCTGCTTGCGTTCCAAGTAACAGCGAACTATCTGCAGGAGTATTCGGTTATAACGTTCTACTTGACCATTTGAACAAGGCCGATAAGGGGTTGTCCTCGTCTTAACAATGTCTAGGAGACGACAGAACTCCTTAAAAAGATTCCCTACAAAATTCTGTCCCTGATCTGTGTGAATTTGTAACGGCACACCAAACCTACATACAAAATTCTCTATGAACGCTTGGGCCACCAGCTCGACAGTCTGAGAACTAAGGGGAGTGAACTCTATCCACTTGGTAAATTGATTTATCATCATCAAAATATATTTGTTCCCTTTCGAACTAGTCACAAACGGCCCTAAGATGTCCAAATGAATTCTCTCCATGGGGATCCCAGCATGGAACATCCCCAAACCTGCTCTAGGGTGTAGGTGTGGGTTTTTTGTTACGATTACAAACTGAACAAGTCCTCACATATAGCTTAATGTCACGACTCATTGTAGGTCAGAAAAAGGACGCCTTAACCTTTTCCACTTTTTCTTCTGCCCCAAATGACCCGCCACCTTGGCGTCATGTGTCAGCTCCAAGACTTCAGATCTAAGACAAAGGAGGACCACTAACTTTAGTTTCCCATATAACGGACTCTCCCAATTATAAAACAGAACTCCCTGTTTCAAGATCAACTGTGATTTACATAACCACAGATGTTTGGTGATTGGGCCAGTTAAATACAAGTTTTCAGGCTCCACTCCATCAGCTAACCCATAACATAATTGGTTTTAAATCTGGATCGGAGAGCTATTTCTCCCGGATGTCTCCCGCGACATACGGCACGAACTCCATCCCAAGGGAATTTACCTCATCTGATTCTACTCCAGTCTCTGTGTCTAACACAGAGTCTGTGATCTCTACTGACTGAATTCCAAATACTATATTTAGATCTTGTTCCTGCGGAAAATCTACATTAGAATCTCCAAAGTCAGATGCTACATGATTCATAGGCTCAACCTGCTCATCGACAGATACATCCGCCTCAGCATCGCCAACACCCACATATCCAGCGATAGGCTGAAACTTGCAGTTAGACCTTAACACTGACCCAGGAAATGCCCCTCCAACCCTTGCCAAAGGGATCACATCATCAACATCAGTTTCAAACCGTTCCCACTGTTGATGGGTCCGCACACACCTGTCACAACCGCCACAAGGTAGTTGCCCTGGTGTACACCCTGCCTCATAACAATTACAGGATACCAGAGTATCCGGAATTCTAGACAAACCATCAGCATTGGCGTGCTTGGCACCTGATCGATGAACTATATGCATGTCAAATTGACTTAGCTCCTCAATCCACCTGGCAAGTTGGCCCTCTATATGTTTGAAGCGAGTTAGCCAGACTAAGCTATTGTGGTCTGTCCGAACCGTGAAGTTTCCGCCTAACAAGTAATGACGGAACAACCTGGTAAAAGTAACAACTGCGAGGAGTTCTTTCCGCGTTGTGCAATACCGTCGCTGAGCCGGTGTAAGAACATAGATAGAATAGGAAATCGTACGTTCGATACCATCCTGCACCTGTGACAATTCTGCCCCGATAGCAAAATCGGAGGCATCTGTATCCAAAATGAATACATCAGTTGGCGTAGGAAACGCCAACAAAGGTGCCCGAGTCATAACGACTTTTAGCTGTTCAAAAGTCTTTTGCTGTTCCTCTCCCCACTCAAACTGAGCCTTTGGACCTGTGAGAGAATAGAGAGGACGAGCAATTTCTGCGAAATGTGATACAAAATAGTCCACTTCGTTACAGCAGAGATTTTTTCATCTGTGATCGAAACACCAGCCTTCTTAACTTTCTTTCCCAGGAAGTTAGTTTCATGCCTAAACAAGGCACACTTCCGCGGTTTCAGTTTCAAGTGATGATGCCTAATACGCTGAAATACCATTCTAAGATTTCGAATCATAGTCCAAAAGCTATCACCCAGGACTACGATATCATCGATATAAGCTAGGACATCTTTCCAAGTGAGCCCACGTAGCACGTGATTTATTGAGCGTTGGAACGTGGCAGGAGCGTTGCAGAGCTCGAATTCCATCCGAATATGCTCGAATAAACCAAATTTTGTGATGAACGCGGTTTTATGGCGATCCTCCGGACTAATGGCGATCTGCCAATAGCCGGCCGCTAAATCTAAAGTACTGAAAAATGCGGACCCACTTAAGGTATCTAAACATTCCTCAATAAGCGAGAGAGGGTACGCATCTTTTACCGTTCTAAAATTTAGCTCGCGATAATCTATTGCATACCTCAAGCTACCATCTTTCTTTCGTAATAATACCGGTGCCGCTGCCCAATCAGATTTTGACGGCTGAATAACTCCGGCATCACACATAGCCTGCAAATGTTTTTCCTCTTCCTGTTCGAACCCTAGGGGCGTGCGTCTCATTCTCTGTCTCACAGGTTTTGCATATCCGGTATCAATTTTGTGTTCGATGTCTGTAAATTTCCCTAAATCTAAATCATGCTCAGCGAATACATCAGGAAAGTCACACAATAGCATTTTTAAAGCAGCGATCTCCTCCCTGACATGCAGAGATTTGCAACCATCCTCATATAAATCCACCAATGTGGCGGAACCGTCAAAGCCTCAATTTCCTCAAGTGACAGCTCTGCTTCCGGATGTGATACATCATCGTCAAGGGAATTAACACTAGCCAAGCAGCGTGTTACTATGGAGTGTGACAAACCTATCAGACTCATTTCGCACACATACTGGCACAGAGTTACCTCCCCTAACCAATACTTTGGGCATCAGCATTCCCTCAACCTCTCCTACAGGTTCCACTATAAGATCATCAATCGTTGGATTAAATATCCGTCCAGAGACTATCTTGAGACTATGGGGAGGGATCACAGTGGTAGTTTCCACACAAACTCTACGAACAGGGAAATGCTCCCCAGACGAATGTCTGTTTTCTACAGCATGAACAGTATCTTCACCTATCTTCAAAATATTGCGATTGAGATCTATGACACACGTTTGAGTGAACAAGAAATCAAACCCCAAAACAGATCATCTCTAATGGGGCAACTACCACATCCCCATAATAGACATTAGACCCTAATCTAATCCCTATATTACTCACCACTTTCCCCATCTGTGGACCGCCAGGAAAGGCTCCCCGCAGTTTCGTTTTCACAGAAGAGGGGTATAAATGGGAGACCTTAGCATACAGTTCCTCACTCACGACAGTTACCTCAGCTGCGGTATCTATAACCGCATGAGCTTCTTCTGCACCCACACTGAAGGGGACCACCATAGGCCACCCATGTGATACATTGAGATTCATTTCTTTAATTTTCCCATCACAAGGCCCTGACCGAGTTTCCTCTCCACTAACACTAACGGGAGACTCTATAGCCCATCCGTTGAACGAATTAGACTTAATTTCCCTAATTACCTTCCCATGATGCCCGGCAAAGTCTATCAACCTGCCGGAACCCTGAATGCTAGATCCCGGAAAAACGCGAGTGGCTGGATCTATTAACCCGTGACCCCCAGCACACCCGAATCCAACCTCAGGTGCTATTTCTCAACTGTTTTCCAGCAATCTATCATCACTATTTTTAACCGTTTGCCAGTTTCAATACGAGTCCTGGGCTAGGAACCCAACCCTTTCTAGTTTGACTTTGAATGAGCTGTCTCCCTAGCGTCACGACAAGCCTGTCTTTTTGGACAAAATTGTTGAAAATGCCCGTCCTCATGACAGAAAAAACATTCTCTAGACCTAACTGGGCTAGGTGACCTACTTCTATTATAGCTACCTAACCTCCTTTCATCCCTCCCTGGACAATAATTTCCCGGAAAACTATTTCTAGGACTCTCAGGAGATCTGAGTTGATTGGAGTTCACTGTGGATTTAGAAGATGGGAAAGACCGACTTTCTTCTGATGTTGCTTTCTCTGAACAGCCTAATTGCAATTTCCCCTGGGTCGTACCCCCCCCCCCCGCCCCTTGAGAACCCAAACTAGAAAGTTTGGACAACAGAGCGGTAGTGAATTTTGCAAAGGACTTTTCTAATGCTCTTTCAAGATTCGTCTGCTCTGGCCTACTCTCTACAGCACAGATCTGGGCACCTAAATCAAAGGTCACCTGTCGAGTTGACGATCTAACTGATACCGATTTTTGATTCTGAATCGACGACGTCACATATTTCAGAGCTTTTCTCACCGTCTGAGGACGCTTCTCCAAAGCAAGGAAAGCGGCGGACCTTTCCCTACAACCTCTCAAAAAATGATCCACAGCAAATTCCTGAACTACGTGTTCGGGTAGTCTAGGATAGGCATCCCGCGCCAAGGCAAGACATCTATCAGCGAATTCGTCCAAAGACTCCTGTCCCCATTCTTCACTAAACAACCTACGTCTAATAACTTCCGGCGGATCCTTTTTACCGAAGCGTTGTTTCAATTCCCTAAACAAAAGAGAGTAATCTTCCCTAACCTGTCTAGGGCGATTTCTACAAAAGTACACAGCCTTTCCACCGAGACACTCTCTCAGTCTACGGAGTTTGCTCCGAACAGACCACTTATAGCGTTTTGCCGCGGCCTTGAACTGAAATACGAAATAGAAAGTAGGCAATTTAGGTGGATGATGGCCATATTTTCTTTGCCGTGTTCTATAGTTCCCAGACCTACCCCTATCCGTTACAGACTCATTATCTGGACTAGAAAACCCGGGTTCCGATTCGCTGTCAAAATCGGTTGAATCGTCAGAATTCGTATAATATCTATGATTACGACCTCTGCTACCATTCCGGCAGTCAGAACTCCTAGTTCGTGAAGCAGAAGACTGCAATCGTCTACTATCCTCAGGGGTATATGAATTTTGAGAATCGGCCTCTACATTAACCTGATCCCGGGACCGGAAATTCCTGCACGAATCCCGGCTGGAGTCACGAGGTCCGATTTTCTTATCAAAATCACAACTTAAACCTCGGGACCGGGAATTCCTATCAGAATCCCGGCTAGATCCCCTATGTCGATCCCAAGTGGAGATAACTGTATCCTTCCTCTCATCTCTAATTCTATCTTTTGATTTTACTCCTCTAAACGATCCAGCCGACTGATAATATCCATCCTCGGGATAAAGCTTGCTCATATCCCGAATCTATCCCGAATCCACCCAACATTTCCTCCCCCACCCGATGAGACCGATTGCTTCTTCAATGCGCCTGACATACCAGGAGCCCGAGTTAAATCATTGGGCGGGTTGGAACCCGCAGTAGAATGACCCTGCGGAATAGCCCTGTTAGCCTTACCAGAAACCATATACCCTGAGGAGTCAGAGTCCATTCCTTTACCATCTAATAATGCATTTTTTCTAGCTGCTCTAACCTAGCTGAACAAGTTTCCTCAACCCCCTTCCCCTTAAGTTTAACTGATGTTCAAGGAAGTTAGAACGTTATTTTTCCCTGGCTAAATTTTGCGTAAGCATATCATCATGCTGTTTCTGCTGAGCTACATGCTGTTTCTGCTGAGCTACCTCATTCATTTGAATTTCATACTTCCTTTCAATAGCCTCGAGCCTTCTTTCCATACGCCTTAGCGACGGGGACGACGCTTGGGACTGGTTTGCGTCCAAACCAGAGAATGGGATAGAAATCAAATAATCATGTTCTAAATTCTGAAGGAATTGCAAATCCAAATCAGTTTCAAAGTCAATCCTTTCCGAGGTAAATTGTGAAGGAGGACTATGCAAACGTAAGTTCAATATTGCGTCAATATGGTCTCCATTCAATCCCTCAATGGTGCTCAACTCTTCCCTACTAGCCGTACATAAATTCACTGGGGCCATTGCCATACCAAGATAGAGACTCGAAGTAGAATATAAAGGGTCGAGTAAACTCAAAATTAAATACACTGACAACATCTGTGTCGTTCCTATATGACCTAGAACCCGTTAAACGAATCAAATCTTAATTACTTGATGTTTAAATCCATGCAAACAATCAAGTGTATGCTAAATGGTGTAGAAATGTATGTTATGCCAGATGCATGTACGCAGTATGTAAATGGAAACAGGACAGTATGTAAAGTCGGGAATGCACAAGTGGCAATGTACTGTAACATTTAATAACATGCACAATTTCATGACATCTTACATTCATAACAAAATTGAATCCATGAATCAAAAATATTCTCCCACAAAGAGGACACCATGGTACCCTGAAAATATCCCATCAACATCCAGATGAGAAAGAAATTGCTGTGACCACAACTAACAAAAATGGTGGACCATACCTGTACCTTTTATATTAATGCCGAAAATACTGGACAGTGCTTGTCCTTGATGAGTCCATACCGGCGAACGTGAAAATACTTCAATCCTCCCCCTAACAAAATCCACTGACCCAGAGTAATTCTCCGCAAATTTACACAACCAATTCATCCTCCATCTACATAAACAATTGGGCACGGGCTATAACATTCGTCACTCAACATGAGAGAAAATGATTCACGAAATCAAATATAATATAGCATGGAATATTCGACAAAATCTATTAACCAGCCGATCACATTCCCTAGGCAAAACAATGCTTTACTATATCTATCAACCAGCAAAGCATATACAAATTCCGCTAGTGTTGTACAGAATCTATAAACCCGCAAAACACTCACGGATTCCTATGAATAAATATGTATTCATGCTATACTGCCAAACAGATTGTACGGAGTCAAAATAAGAATAGCCTGCAAGGAAATCCTGTTACAAAGATTCGCAAGAATTTCAACCAATACAAGCAAATATATCTGCACGGGAAAAGGTCACAGTGAAACACCACGTGGAGATATAATTTTGAATTTCAAAACGATAAATTTCCTGACAAATAGTCGGAAAAGGGGCTCTTGGATTCGTGGATAATTTCCGCATCCATCGCCCGGCAAAGTCTATTAACCTGTCGAGCAATACAACGCGAAAACCATCGAGGATAAATTATCTCACCGTCGAATTTACCATCTCTCATCCACTCAGTAAAAAATGGTATAACTTTCGACAGTGATTAATTAATCACGAAATAATAGGCCCCGAATTACTTCATAACACCAGTGTTGTGCCGGGACAAGTAAGAAGATACTTACCGGTCCTAGGCGGTCAGGATGGCACCCGATGTCTTCTCTCAGCAATCCAGAATCCAAAAGCAATGGCTGCCTCTCCACGCTGGCTATTTATTAGACCGACGACTTCCGGTCAGGTCAGCTCCAAATCGAGGCTGTCAGATTACCTTCAAAACGAGGCATTAACCCACTGGGCACTACACCAGCATATTTCTGCCGATGAACGTATGCTCCCTTCCAAACATCAGTTTTCAGAAATCCGACAATTCATCAAAAACAAGCCAGTTCGCTTTGGAATCAAGCTGTGGGTATTGGCATGTTCGTCCCACTGGGTATACATATGAATTCACTGTTTATTTGGGCAAACGATTCACGGAGTTCACCCATGCATTCAAAGGGCTTGGCTACAATGTTGTCATGGATTTAATCCCTAATTTTGTACATCAAGGTTATGTTTTGTTTCTTGATTGCTTTTATACATCTGTTGATTTGGTTAAGGATTTGCTAAATAAGGGAATATATGTTGTTAGTGTCTTGAAGTCAAGGAGCAGGGCTCTGCCTGTTTGTTTCAAAGATGTCCGAAAGTGGGAATTTTTTTCAGGTGGCATCGGGATGAACAAATGCTTGTTGTACAGTGGAGGGACAGCAAAAAACTGTATCTGTATTGTCGACATTACATCGTGGCTCAGATGTATCCAAATGTCAACGTACCCTGCAGGACAGGCATGGCTGGAAAAATAAATCCTTGTCACAACCTGCAGTTATAGCGGACTACAACAAGTATATGGGTGGGGTAGACAAGAGTGACCAGTTCCTGAATAAATACCCGTGTTATATTCGTACAAAGTTTCATTGGTGGAAGGTTATCTTTTTTCATAGTCTGGATATTATGATTGTTAACTCTTATATAATTTTCTTAGAATACGTTAAACATTTTCCCAATGATATTCAACTTTCAGTACCATTTGGACAGTTAGAGTTCAGAGAAAGTGTTGTTAGCTCATTGTTATATACTCCTGTTCCGTCTGTATCCTCTGTGAACGTGAAAAGTAATCCTGAATATGCAACTGTCGGCCATGATTGTGTCTTGTGTACTGCTCGTACCCGACCCTAGTGTGAAGTGTTTTGTATATTGCAGTAACTGTCTGGTGCAGTTATGTCTGAACAAAGAGAGAAACTGTTTCAAATCATGGCATTCAGATGCAACGCAAGAGGAAAGAAACTGGGCAAGAACAAATTCAAGAAAAAGAAAATTGTGAATAGTAATTCAATGTCCAAACCATTGTTACAGGAACAATGCTGAAATCAATCCTATTTAATGTATTGGCTCGTCAATGTGGGTTGACATGGATCTCTGAGTTATTTATCATTGAGTGTTCCCTGCTAAATTGCTGTGTCTGAGTTCTTTTATCATAATTGTATTGGAAAGTATCCCATATTATTGAAAGAACTGTAACCCGACAAAACTAAGCTTGCTGAGTGAGAATACTTCTGGTGCTATAGCCCAGGGAGTTGATAAATACCAGCTTCAGAAGTGAGCTCCTGCTGTTGCCATGTAAACCAATCCAGTGTATCTACATTCGAATAGTCTTCCTATACTTCTACATTCATAAAGATTCACTAAAACTGATTAGATATTCACAGATTCGAATAGTCGCTGATTTATAAGTCCAAAACATTTTTCTGACTCGTTGCCATGGAAACCAAAATCGAGACAGTTTCTTGCATGGAAAATTACAAAAATGTAAATAGTTAAGTCCAGCATACCTAGACTTGTGTTTTGATTAATTCCATTTAACTTTGTAAGGACACATTGAAAACATTTTTGCACATACATGTGAGCATCAGTAGCCGAAACTGAGAAAAGGGGGCTACTATGCTGCCAATTCGTTGTCATGGAAACCTGAAGTGGAACAGCTCCTGGCAATAAGTTTGACTTTAGTGGGAAGAACGTGACCTAAGCTACAAACCTATACCTGAAAGTTTCCTCGGTCTGCTACTGTATTACTAAAATGAGCCATTTGAATATCATATTTGCAGGAAAAAAGTAAAAAAGTTGATGTGTAGTTGACATTTGACCTATGTCACGTGACCTTCCTCTCCACCAATCAGTTCAAGATCTATGTTGAACTGAAGATCCAATTATTATCTTTCACTTGATACCCACACTTCTTGATTTTATAGGAAACCTTCAAATGCTGTGACGGTCAAATAAGATACCCTGTGTTTTCAGTGTGTGGAACACATTTGGCTGGAACATGAAGAGGTTAATAACCTTATTTCATCCCCCACATATAAGATGGTCATCCGCTAATTCTTGTAAAGTGGCTGTAATTTTATCATCAATTTGACGTGTGTCGCGATTAGGAACACAGACGATAATGAACGTTTTCTTAACCATTGTCATTATATAGCATTTAACACCAGAAAGTCCCACTACATATATTTTTTTCTTTCTCTACATTGAATTCAAAATTATCTTTAAAAAAATATAGTTACTCCTCATGAATAATAAAAAAAGCAATATTTAGACCCGAACTCATCTTAACGTGTGACTCAGTAATAGTATAAAGTGTGCATCCTGAATACCGTATTTAACAGTCTTTCTCTCTTGCAATTGTAAAAACATCCCTTCACTTTGGATTTTTTCCTAAGAAATTTGCAGTCAGAATTTTGATATTAGGAGTATTGCTGGTTTTGCATTCCAACGAACAATATAAGAAGAGATAAAGGGAGAGTGTCGGATCTTCGGATCTCCCTTGTGGTGTGACTCATTCGTAGCAAGTTTCATATCCGACATTCAATATACAGGCGTCGTCCATTAAAGTATTTACGCGTCAATACTCGAAAGGTATGAACTCTTAAGCACGCAGATTAAATGATTACCCAACCTGTTATTTGTGCAAAAAAAAAAAAAAAATGATAAACACAGATTAATACTTTTCCCAGGAACCAAGTCCAAATATGCAAAAGCAATATATATTCTGTAATGAGACATATTGTAGAATCCGTGCCAATCCAGTCAAATGTGTTGCCAACATGCTAGCGAACATATATACATCTACAATATTACAATACGTTTGTATGGAATTGGAATGTACAGAATTAACAAGATACAACATATTAAACAAAATAAATATTTATAGGAAAAATATCACCGGGTGCACCAAACTTTCCACCATCGTGTAGGATTATACATGCAGGAATACCAATAACAATAGCGAACCTTGTAATAGTTATTGTCGGAGAGGGAGGCGTTCAACGAGCCGAATGACACTCGAGCCCGTGAGAGTTGTGCCCCGAGGCCGCCAAGGGTTCAAAGTGCTCAACGCACGGGCTGAGTGTTCATTCGGATTGGACGCCGACATCGAAGACGATAACTATTACAAGGTTTGCTATTGTTATTGGTATTCCTGCATGTATAATTCCAGTCAAATATATTGCCAATATGCTACCGAACATTTATACAACTATTACAATACTACAAAACGTTAGTATGAAATTGGAATGTACAGAATTAACAAGATACAAAATATTTAAAAAATAAATATTTATTATCCGCAAGGAAATTGTGGACACCTTAAAACAAGTTTAAAGTTCCAAAGTTTCAAAGTTTCCTAGTTCCCAGTTCCGAAGTTCCAAATTCCAGCTCCGTAGTTCCAAGCTCCAGTTCCCCCAAGCCTCACCTCCAATGTTTCAAGCTCCAGTTCAAAAGCTCCCAGCTTCAAAGCACCCAGCTCTAACTCTGGAATATGATAAACATCTAGTGGTTGTGTAACACATATGCCATCGCCAATCATTCCTTATTGTAACGTTACTGTTTAGTTCATCTGTCTAGCCTGTTCCACACATATTTTGAATTGTCGTGAGCCCACGGATTATAGTTATGGGTTCACTGAAAAAAATAACTCATATCTAACACCTACCTATCCAATTTTTTGGGGGATCTGAAGTTTGCGAAAACATCTTTCTAATGGGATAGCACTCTTCGGTCAGGGAAAATAACTTTAAACGGAAGAAAGTTATGTCAATTTGTGTAAGTATACAATACCCACAATCTGTAGAGCAATACATTACACACTCCCGTCTTATAATTTCAATATCTATTTCTGTTTGTTTAATGAAGGTGCAGAAATGTTTATTATTGTCTCGCATGCTATTTAGCAGATCTGCTACTTCGCAAATAATTTCTAAAATCAGTGATGTTTAGAAAGGGTGTGCTACTTTGAAGATAATTTCTAGGATTACTGCTACTCAGCACTTTGACTTGCCTGTTCCCAAAGAGAATATATTGTATAATTAGCACAAATGCTAAATAGTGAATATTTTTTCTAAATTGCAGCCAGAAGAAATATTCAATAGTTATGATAACTCGCAAACGCAAATTGTCGGGCTGCCTCTCCCGAAAGAAAATATATCGTATGATTAGCACAAATGCTAAATATTGAATATTTCTGCTAAATTGCAGCCATGATAAATATTGAATATTTCTTCTAAATCGCAGCTCCAAATTCTCCGACTGCCACTCCTTAGGGAAAATATATTGTATAATTAGCACAAATGCTACATATTTTCAAACTTTGCATGGGTTGGTGAATAAGGATGTTTAAGGCAGTCCCAAGTACGCCTTCTTTGCTGGTCTATGCAACTCCTCTGACAATAACAGGGATTATTCTATCGTTCTTCCTGGTTAAACAACGCGCATGCGCTGGTATATAAGGATTTTTATGACAGCCGCAAGTACATTTTCATTTGTGGTCTGTGCAACTCCACTCAGACAATAACAAATTATTCTATCGTTCTTCCTGGTTGAACACCGCGCATGTGCTGGTATATAGGATGTTTAAGACAGTCCCAAGTAAAGCTGGATTGGTGCCTACAGAACGGGCGATATAAATACAACCTCACTGATGCACACAGCTGACATGTATTCATACTTACTGGCACAACAAACCAATCATTCAACGACATTGTATGTTGGCATGCACCCAGAGACCGAAGGTGTGTCGGAGACAATCGGCCCCTTTCAAAGTAATTTCGAAAGAAACAAAACACCAAAAACAACATCTTTCTTTGGTACTTGATTGCAACAATCAAATTATATTCTAATTAGATGATACAAAGATGCTAAATATTGAATATATTGTCCTTTCTCCGACACAGTGTTACAGATATTTTAATGCGAATCTCTTCCAATTAGACTAGATTATAAAAGTGCTAAATATTGAATACATTGTCTTCTCTTCGAAAAGTCTCTTGTGGATATTTAACTGAGAATCTCTTCTTATTAGTATGGATTATAAAGTGCTAAATATTGAACATAATATATCTTCGCAGACGCCAGCTACATATTTAAGTGCTACTCTTTTGTAATTATATGATATTATAAAGCTGCTAAATATTGAATATATTGTCTTTCTTCAAACGCCAGATAGATATTTAACTGCGAATCTCTTCTACTTAGATGATATTATAAAGGTGCAAAATATTCAATATATTGTCTTTTCGCAAACGTCACCTACATATTTAAATGCGAATATATTCTAATTAGATGATATTATAAAGGTGCTAAATATTGAATATATTGTCCATTCTCCGACACGGTGTTAAAGATATTTTAATGCGAACCTCTTCTAATTAGAGTAGAATATAAAAGTGCTAACTATTGAATATATTGTCTTTTCTCCTGAAAGGCTCTTGTGAATATTTAACTGCGAATCTCTTCTGTTTAGTATAAATTATAAAAGAGTTAAATATTGAATATATTGTCTTTTTCCAGACGCCAGCTACATATTTATGTGCGAATCTTTTCTAATTATATGATATTATAAAGGTGCTAAATATTGAATATATTGTCTTCCTCTGACGCCAGATAGATATTTAACTGCGAATCTCTTCTAATTAGTTGATATTATCAAAGTGATAAATATTCAATATATTGTCTGTTCTCAAACGTCACCTACATATTTAAATGCGAATATATCCTAAATAGATGATATTATAAAGGTGCTAAATATTGAATATATTGTCCTTTCTTCGATACGGTGTTTCAAATATTTTAATGCGAATGTCTTCTAATTTGAGTAGATTATAAAAGTGCTAAATATTGAATATATTGTCTTTTCACCGAAAAGGCTCTTGTGTATATCTAAGGATAGCTATCCCCTTAGAGGGCCAACATTGGTCTTTTTTTTTTTATTCCTTCATTCAAATATTCACTATTTCCTCTAACATTTGGTGAAAAAATGAAATAAAAATTATAAATAGAAGTGCTTCAATATTAGGATTAAAAATTTAGTTTCCGAGGCCCTGGAACAATTAAACAGATTGCCTTAGCTTGGGCTTGGCTACTAAATTAATATATTGTGAAAAGGCTCTTGTTAATCTAAGGATTATCCCCTTTTGGTCCAAAACACTCATTTGGTCGCCGAGTGGATTATTGGCTTGGGCTTGGCTACTATTATTTTTGTCTGTTAAATTTCCCTTTCCAAAACTCATTTTCGCAGTATTATGGTAAGCTAATTATCTATTAGTCTTATTTATTTACATTAATCTACCCCCTTCTGATCAAAACCATGCAAACATCCTTTATTTTTGTTTCTAATTATGACAGTGACACTTCACTCAGACACCCGCCGTGAAGTAATCTACACAGGTGTGAACAAGTTTTAGCAGGTTTTTAAAGTTTAAATTGGACTTTAAACCGACTTGATGAAAAAAACTTAGTGTAATAGTTATCCAGAATAAACAGGAATTCGAGTAGGTCCCATTAGACAGATTAAAAATGTATTTGACAATAGAATTCAAGCAAAAAATAGGGATTAATTCATCAGATGTATAGCTGGACACATTTTGCCCGATTTCTAGCCTTTCATTTTTGTACAAAATCCGAAATTCAAACGTTTATTTCTCGAAAAGTCTCCATGCTACGCTTTTGAAATTTAGCATGCTTGTTACTTATAAGTTGATCTAGAAAAGGCTATCTCACTTTTTGTAAGTTCGGCTTCGTTTTTTAATTATTCAACTTTTAAGACAAACGAGCGTAAAAAAGTACATTTTTTTCAATTTATTTTAGTAAAATAGTTATAAAAACAAAACCAGGCAAAAATAAAAAAAAATGAGATAAGGTTTACTAGTTCGAATTGTGTCCTACCAAGGTATACCATCAAAGTTGAAACACGGCCAACAGTTTTCATGAAATTTCAATTGAAAAATGGACGCTATTGTTTTCGTTTTAATTTTTTAAAATTGGAATATTTTCTACACAGTAGCAGCGTCAGTTATTCCATATAGTTGGAATCCCTACGATGTATTCTTTCACAAAATATATAGTTTATTATGGTTATCTTGTATATTTATTGATACAGACGACAAATTGTCATGGGGGTGCAAAAACTGCCTCTAAGGGGATAGCTATCCTTAACGGCGAATCTCTTCTATTTAGTATAGATTATAAAAGTGCTAAATATTGAATATATTGTCTTTTTCCAGACGCCAGCTACATATTTAAGTGCGAATCTTTTCCAATTAGATGATATTATAAAGGTGCTAAATATTGAATATATTGTCTGTTCTCAGACGTCAGCTACATATTTAAGTGGGAATCTATTCTAATTAGCTAATATTATAAATATTGAATATATTGTCCTTTCTCCGACACGGTGTTACAGATATTTTAATGCGAATATCTTCTAATTAGAGTAGATTATAAAAGTGCTAAATATTGAATATATATGCTATTAAAGTAACCCACTTTTCTGCCTACTGCGGAGTTTAGCAAAAATATCTGCACAATATTGCCAAGTATGGTATTTAGCACAATGTTAAAGCATAGGAAATTTGGAAAATATCTATAAAAAAAGCTAATCCTGCACCTAACTCGTTTGTTTTGTCATGAAACTTCGTCAGGATAACTATGGGGTCACAGAAAGTGACCATCCTCCTGTATCAAGTTCAAAAGCCCATCTAACAGATTTTTGGCGGTTGGTAGGCCGTAAATACACGTCGGTATAGCTGTAGAATCAGGGAAAGTGAGGAGTAGAGGGGGTACATTACCATGCGTTTATGGAGAAATAGTAGGATGATTTGCTAAATATGTTGTTGAACCGAACTTTTTGAGTTATGTGTGTGTACTAACAAATGTAGAATAGTGGATGGTTGGACTGGGGCTATTCGGCCAACACACCTGTGTTCAGTCATCTGGCAATAAGCCGATGATACGCGACCGAACTATTTTTTACAAATGCGATTGGTCATCAGATTTCTTATATTAATCACCACACACAATTGGTACAAACAGTCTTCAGTAACTATGATCGCATTTGTCAAAATAAATTTGATTGTGTGTAAACGGCCTCATAGTGTCCACCATACCACCATACAATCTATCATAATTCAATCATTATGATAGTTAAAGTTTAGTGACCCCCAGTCATTCTAATATATTTGATCACCCTCCAAAATCATTACGTTGAAGAAATAATAGATTATCTGTATGATTTACTGTAGCTGAGTTATGTTAAATATGAAAGTCCACCCACTAACGTTGGTCCTATGTCCCTTATACATCCGATTTTCTCATTTCCATTGGTGTGTTTGATCAACACCATCATAGCAAAATGATTATGATATGATATTCCATAAGCATCTGCTTAAATACTGCCTGACCATGTGACAGCTTCAAAGCTGTACATGACTTTATATCTACCTTATGGACATATCTATGTCAATTTGCTTCAGCACATTGCTACAGATAAAGATCAACCTAACTCTATATAGCTATATCAACACCATATATCACTTTAAACCATCCGCTGCTGAGAATGTGTCGTAAATTACATGACAACTAGCCTTCAAAGCTTCAGCGACTAAGCTCCCAGTTCTGAAGCTCCAAAGCCCCGATCTTGTTATAATTTTAACTGTGATCTCTATTCCTCTGTACACACGACTACAGTTGTGATCAAGAGGTCATGAAACTTTCCAGAATGGATATGGGCAACAGAAACTGCGCCCCTCCTTTCTAAAATAAAAAAAAAACAATCTAAAAGATTTTGGAGGTCGAGAGGCTGTGCAACTTTGGAATCAGGAAAAGTAAGGGAGTATAGGAAGTACATTACCATGCGCTTATGGAGCAATGATGAGATGATTTACTGAATAAACAAAACCTTCTGAGCTATGTAAGTATACTACCAAATGTATAATTGTGGACAGTGGGACTGAGACTATTCAATGAGTTCACCTATGTTCAATCATATGATATTAAACTGGAAACATTACCAAATTTTCTCTGACAGATGGAATATTCATGTTCATGTTCTGGCCTTCAGATTGCTTGTATTCAACACTAAGAACTCACAAGACCAACAGATAACGAATACTCACAACGGTCTTTTGTAATTTGATCATATTTATCAAAGGAATTTCGGTCAAGTGTATCTGGCCTCGTACTGTTGAACAAACCAGCCATAACCTGTAATAATCCTAAAATAATGCAGTCATACTGTCAGTAAAATTTCAATCACGCCCAATCCTGTTGACAACATTAAATTCGAATTAAATTTATTATCCTCCAAAATCAGTACATTTCATTTCAAAGATTTCGCAAGTCTGTGATTCATATTATCGTTTGTTGGCATTGTTTTGATGTTCTCTGTCTGTTTTACATTTCGGTGAGGTTCAGTCGCTGAAGTCATGAAAGGTGTTCGGCCTGTATAAGATATTACTTGTTTCGTTGTCCTGCTCTGGCCATAAAACTCAATGCAAGTACATGTAAGGTGATATCAAGAATATTTTGCTGTGTATTTATTATCTTCTACCGGTACATATAAAATCTCTATCATCAATTTATTTCTTGAGAAATACATTCATCCCAAGCCAATATGCTCCAGTTGATACCCTGGTGCCAATTGGTTTGAACCTCATGGTACTCATATGAACAGTCACAATCAAAGCGTGACTGAGGTACATCATTTTTAGATGACGACTCTATAACGAATATTATGGATTAAGAATACTGATCAGCGATACGGATTTGATATTTTGGAACATCATGATGTCTTGCCGGCATCATTGAAAACCAGTCAGGCGAATTCTTTGGACTCTAATTGGATTTTAATTACCGGTGCTTATAAACAGTCTCATACAAAAATTGATGAAAATGGGGAAAATTGAACATCTTATTTGTAAGACTTCATTAACCATCTATGCTTGATATGGTCACATTTTGAAGAAAAATAAAAGTTATAGGTAAGAAAACCTCACATCTGAATTCACAACATTTTACAGTATATCATAACCAGCAGTCTAGACTAGACGAGAGCTTCGAAGGCGGAGCTTGAAACTCGGAGATGCAGCTTGAGAGAGCTGGAGCTTGGAACTTCGGAGCTGGAACTTGAAACTACGGAGCTGGAACTTGGAACTTCGGAACTGGGACCTACGGAACCTGGGAACTTGGAAACTTGTTTTAGGGTGTCCCAGAATAAGGCTTCCCTCAGTGGGATACAAAGAAGTTCAACAAGTACGATACCCGTGACCTGTATACCACAAGAAAGACGTGGCCTGAATTTATCGGGCGTGTCAACTTTGAATAACAACTAGTAAGAAGTTTATCCCCTATAAACATAGCTTCCAAGATGTATCGATATTCAGGATATATGTACATCTGTGGATAAATCAGCAACTTCTTCTTCTTAATAAATACGTATATGGAGCCAATACGTCAAAACCTCGATATTCTCTGATAAAATAATCTATTAAATGCATACACTTGTACTGTGGAATATATCAACCAAAAAGCAGAATAATAGGACAAATATCACCGGGTGCACCAAACTTTCCACAACCTATAAGGATTATACATACAGGAATACCAATAACTATAGCGAACCTTGTAGTAGTTATCGCCTGAGAGGGAGGCGTACAAGCCGAATGACACTCGAGCCCGTGAGAGTTGTCCCAGGCCGCGAAGCGGCCAAAGTGCTCAACGCACGGGCTAAGTATTCATTCGGCTTGGACGCCGACCTTGAAGGCGGTAACTAACTTACAGACTTAAAATTACAAGCGTCTAGTCCGTCATTCATAATCCTGCCGTCGTCCATTAGAGAATATCCGCGTCCATAATCCAAAGACCTATTCCATATTCCATATAACAGTATTAGTACCAAATTCAAAAAGACAATTATAGTATACATAAACATAGGCTTGTTTCCTGCAAGAGAGAAGCGGTCAACAGTTTTCAATGATGCCAGCAAGACATCATGATGTTCCAAAAATATCAAATCCGTATCGCTGATCAGTATTCTTAATCCATAATAGTCGTTGTAAAGTCGTCATCTAAAGAATGATGTATCTCAGTCACGCTTTGATTGACCGACTGTCAGTCCAGAGAACTGTAGTTGGAAATTAAATTGATGTCTTGTTACATGAGAGAGATGACAGGGTAATTAAATTGTATTATGATCCCCACTTGCCATTTAAGTGTGATGGATGTACATTGCATCATTGGCTGGAAGTGTGATAAAACGTATTCTGGTTTCAGATCTATTGGTGTAACACTACGGAGGACACATTCAAGCCCATAGATTCATATTAGTAGTATATAGAGTGGATTTAAAGTCCCCTTTCACCCGGATGTAGAGGTCATTTGGGGAGGATTTGAGGAGGAGAGGTCAAATGCAGTATAGTTCCGGCAGAATCACCAAAAAGCTACCTCCAACACAGGAGAGTTCCAATTGTTGCAGGGAATGTATTCATCCGCGGTGATGCGGTCTGGCAGCGGTTTTGGCGGTGATGCGGTCGCGGGAAAAACCTTCCGCGGAGAAAAAGTAGTCCCTAGATAAAATGGTCCGATGGGGTCGAGTGAGGTATCAAAGTGAAGCATTCGTGAAGGGGCATCTAATGGGCTGGGTGTGGGGTTGAAATAGCGGCATTCTGCGCATGCGCGGTGGCCAAAGGGTATGAAAATAGCCGTTTTGGGATGTAGGGGAGCCACTAATGGTCCGATGGGGCCATATGAGGTATCAAAGTGAAGCATTCGTGAAGGGGCATCTGATGGGCTGGGTGTGGGGTTGAAATAGCGGCATTCTGCGCATGCACGGTGGCCAAAGGGTATGGAAATAGACGTTTTGGAGCTAGGGGAGCCCCTAATGGTCCAATGGGGTCGAGTGAGGTATCAAAGTGAAGCATTCGTGAAGGGGCATCTAATGGGCTGGGTGTAGGGTTGAAATAGCGGCATTCTGCGCATGCGCGGTGGCAAAAGGGTATGAAAATAGCCGTTTTGGGATGTAGGGGAGCCACTAATGGTCCGATGGGGGCATATGAGGTATCAAAGTGAAGCATTCGTGAAGGGGCATCTGATGGGCTGGGTGTGGGGTTGAAATAGCGGCATTCTGCGCATGCGCGGTGGCCAAAGGGTATGAAAATAGCCGTGTTGGAGCTAGGGGAGCCCCTAATGGTCCAATGGGGTCGAGTGAGGTATCAAAGTGAAGCCTATGTGAAGGTGCATCTGATGGGCTGGGTGTGGGGTTGAAATAGGGCCATTCCGCGCATGCGCGGTGGCCCAAGGGTATGGAAATAGACATTTTGGAGCTAGGGGAGCCCCTAGTGGACCAATGGGGTCGAGTGAGGTATCAAAGTGAAGCATTCGTGAAGGGGCATCTGATGGGTTGGGTGTGCGGTAGGAATATCATTCTGCTCATGCGCAGATGCAATGCGGAGCTCTCGTCCAATCAGAAGCGAGTATTTCAAATCCGTCACAGAGCTCTCGTCCAATCAGAAGCGAGTATTTTGACCCGGTGCATTATGGGACAGATCCAAGATGGCGGCACGTATGTTCAAGATGGCGGCACATCCGGTGTCGAAAACTGGCCATTTCGTCGGAATGTGGTCACCTAGTGTCGAAAACTGGACCCTGTATGGGTCCCGCTAGACGTTTTGGAGCTAGGGGAGCCACTAGTGGTCCAGTGGGGTCGAGTGAGGTATCAAAGTGAAGCATTCGTGAAGGGGCATCTGACGGGCTGGGTATGGGGTTGAAATATCGGCATTCTGCGCATGCGCGGTGGCCCAAGGGTATGGAAATAGACGTTTTGGAGCTAGGGGAGCCACTAATGGACCGATTGGGTCGAGTGAGGTATCAAAGTGAAGCATTCGTGAAGGGGCATCTGATGGACTGGGTGTTGGGTTGAAATATCGGCATTTTGCGCATGCGCGGTGGCCAAAGGGTATGGGAATAGACGTTTTGGTATCTAGGGGAGCCCCTAATGGGCCGATGGAGTTGTATGAGGTATCCATGTGAAGCCTAGGTGAAGGGGCATCCAGGCATGGGTGGGTGCATGTAAAATTTTTCCTGAAAAAAACAAAACGGAACACGGACTTTATCGAAAAATCCGGGAAAATGCCTATATGGGGTATGGGGGTATATAGGTCGCCGGGCTTAACGGGGCTTGCCTATCAATAGAGTTATCTCCCCCTAGTTCCAGGGTGGGTGTATGTAAAATTTTTCCTGAAAAAATACGGAACACAGACTTTATTCTAAATTACGTGAAAATGCCTATATGGGGTATGGGGGGTATAGGACCATCCTGGGAAACCTACTTCTCCACATTTGCGGTATAGGTTGTGGGGTCTCGTTTTCTTAGTCTCGTCAAAACAAACATGATAGGAAGTGTCCCGGAGCGAATCGGTGAAATTTTTGAAAAAGTACGATATAGCCCCATATAGTCCCATACTGGGGGTATAGGACCAATGTTTGTCCCCCTGGGAAACCTACTTCTAGACATTTGCGGTAGGGTTGTTTGGATTTGTTTTTCACGTCTCGTCATTTAGAACATGATAGGAAGTGTCCCGGAGCGAATCGGTGGAATTTTTGAAAAAGTTCGAGGAGCCCCATATAGACCCGTATAGTCCCATACTGGGGTATAGGACCAATGTTTGTCCCCCTGGGAAACCTACTTCTATACATTTGCGGTAGGGTTGTTTGGATTTGTTTTTCACGTCTCGTCATTTAGAACATGATAGGAAGTGTCCCGGAGCGAATCGGTGAAATTTTTGAAAAAGTTCGAGGAGCCCCATATAGACCCGTATAGTCCCATACTGGGGTATAGGACCAATGTTTGTCCCCTGGGAAACCTACTTCTATACATTTGCGGTAGGGTTGTTTGGATTTGTTTTTCACGTCTCGTCATTTAGAACATGATATGAAGTGTCCCCGAGCGAATCGGTGAAATTTTTGGAAAAAGTCACCTAGGCCTGGGTAGGCTCATATTTTTTATAATATACAATATAATGGTTGCAGCGTTGTTGATTACATGTTAGCCCATGCTGGGTTCTTATCACAAATACTGAAATTTAAGGTAGGCGACTTTACGCTTCTGTCTGATCATTGCATGCTAACTTGTGATGTCGATACCGTTATTGACCTTCAGTCCCCAGTGAGCCCTGAACTAAATCCACTCCCGAAACGATATATCTGGGATGATAGCTGTAAAGAATCTTATCTGGATGCTTTGCTGGACAGCCACACATCTGATTTATTAAGTAACTTTGTAAATTCTAGCGGAAATAACACTGATCAACTGGTTGATGATTTCTTACAAATTCTGCACCCAGTTTGCGACAATACATTAAAATACAAGATACCTAATAAAAAGCCAAAGAGGAAAAATAACCACAAAACGTGGTTTAACCAATCATGTAAAGACATGAGGAAAACGTTAAAGCAATTGAAATCTGAATTGGCTAAGGATCCATCGAATGGTGAGATACGACATAAATTTTACTCTTTTCGTTCACATTATCGACGCTTTCTATCCTATACAAGTAAGCAGTACAAGGCGAATTTGCTTCGTCAGTTGGAATCAACCACTGATGGTGATCCCAAACAATTCTGGGCTCTTCTACAAAACCTGAAAAAGGACAATGCATCTGTAGCTGATAGTCTTGACTATTCTGTTTTTACTGATCATTTCAAAAAGTTATCGACTAATAATTGTGAGAATGTTTCTGAACTTCATGACCGGATAATGTCTGAAAAGATCAGTTTGGAATCTAATGCTTCACAAGATCGCACTGTGTTCGATAGCCCTATTACACTTAACGAAATTACAGAAGCAGTAAAAACATTAAAAACTGGTAAAAGTGCGGGCAGTGATAGTCTCCTTAATGAAATGATTAAATGCGGAATTTCTGCTCTTGCTCCATCTCTTCATAAGCTATTCAATGTGATTTTCACCACGGGTGTTTTCCCCTCGGCGTGGAATATGGGCTTGATCATCCCACTCTATAAAAAAGGTAACAGAAATGATCCGTCTAATTATCGCGGTATCACGCTGACAAGCGCTTTGGCTAAACTTTTTAACAAAATTATCTTGGGTAGGTTAAATGTATTCTGTACTGAGCATGATGTCATTCACAAAAACCAAATTGGATTTACTGATAATAGCCGTACAATGGACCATATTCTCACACTTCGTAATATTATAGATCATGAAAAACAACATAAGCGGAAATTATTCTGCTCTTTTATCGATCTACATAAAGCTTTTGACTCGGTATGGAGAGAGGGTCTTCTATACAAACTTTTGAATTTGGGTATTAGTGGCAAACTATATGCAGTTCTCAAAAGCATGTACTCCGACACATATTCTGCAATGAAATTCCCACATGGCCTTTCTCCCTTCTTTCCATCCACTGTGGGTGTTAAACAGGGAGATGTACTCAGTCCCCTACTTTTTAATATCTTTATTAACGACCTTATTAGTGAAATACAAAATGATCAGTGCGGTGAAGTATGCATCGGCAAATCCACTGTTAATATTCTTTGTTATGCTGACGACATTGTCATACTGTCCTCCACTGCTGCAGGTTTGCAAAGTAAACTAGATATTCTTGAGAGATATTGCAATAAATGGCGACTGAGAGTTAATATCAATAAATCGCAGGTCATGCTTTTCAACGCCAACAAGCTGCCGCGTAATATTTCATTCCAAATACATGACAATTCCCTGGCGATTGTCAAGCAATATACCTATTTAGGCATAATTCTTAAAAGCAATGGTAACTTTTCACTGGCTATAGAGAATCTACGTAACAAAGGGTTGAAAGCATACTTCAAAATGAAGCAATTATTAGACAACAATACAGGTTGTAAACTATCCGAAAAGTTGTTCGATACATTAATAAAACCAATACTTTTATATGGCAGTGAAGTTTGGGGTGCCAAAGACACTTTTAGAGATTCAGATGGCTTCGAGCATGTACATCTAAAATTCATAAAAGAATTGCTTGGAGTACATTCCAAAAGTACGAACACAGCATGTAGATCCGAACTTGGTCGACTTCCTCTTAAATTTGATATTTTGAAACGCATGGTGCGGTTGTGGGCGCACATACTGGAAAGTCCGGGCTCTCTGGTATCTGACGTGTACCTAGACACAATCGATTGTAGTTCCTGGACTAAGTATATTTCTAATCTCCTCGATACCTGTGGATTCAAATATGTGTTCAATGAGCAATTTCCTACAACGAACGTCGAGGTCGGTTGCATTGTGCAGCGTCTTAAGGACATTGAAATGCAGGGAAGTATTTCATATATTCAGTCATCTGACAAGCTTACTGTCTTATCTTCAATGTTTAGCCTGTTTTGTAGACCAATTTATCCCGACGTCTTAGCTAATAGACAATATAGAAGTGTTATTTGCAAATACAGAATAAGTGCACACAGGTTGGAAATTGAACGTGGTCGATACCAACAGTTAAATAGAAGTGACCGACTTTGTAAACAGTGTCCAAGTAATGTCATTGAGAGTGAACATCATTTTATTCTGACCTGTCCTAAATATATTACACTGAGAAAAAACTTTTTCGAATCAATTTCTAATCTGGGTACCAACTTCCATTCTCTAAGTAACACAGCGAAGCTTAAATTTATTCTGGGAAACCACTGCACAGATACGCTTATTAAAACTGTCAAATTCTTGCTTGCTTGCGAAAAGTTGCGAGATCAATAAATTCCTTCATGCAGTGTGAAATATCCGGATCATATCAAGCTAATAGTATATATACATGTGTCAGATTGATAGGGCCTAAGGTTATTGAATTATGTCAGCTTTGCGTCATGTGAATATTGCTTTTATTCCTCTTGTATTCATCTGTCATGTTTGGCAACTTGTTCTTCTTATTTGTATGACTATATTACCAGTCTGCTGACTGCGTTGATGTGTCAATAAAAAAAGTTATAAAGTTATATAGACCCATATACTGGGATATAAGCCCAATGTATGTATAAATCCATACGGGGTGGACATTGTGAGGTTTAGGTGGGCCACTAATGGGCCAATGGTGTCGTATGATGTCTTATTTTGAAGCTCTCATGCAGGAGCACTTGACTACACTAATGGTTCGTCCGTGTTCAATAGTCTGCGCATGCGCAGACTGGCCCGTAGTAGAGAAAGCAGGCATTTTTTGAGGTATGTGGGTGTGTGTTTGGGTTAGAGATGGGCTATTCACGGTTCGAATGGGTCGTGTGATGTATCCATGTGAAGCCTATGTGAGGGAGCCTCTGATGGCGTGTTTTTAAATGCAAGTCGCGTCAATCTGCGCATGCGCAGCCTGGCCGTAGTAGAGAAAACAGGCATTTTTGGGGTATGTGGGTGTGTGTTTGGGGTAGAGATGGCCCGCTATGGGTCCGAATGGGTCGTGGAAGGTGTCAAAGTGAAGCTTGTGTGGGTTAGAGTCAGAATGATGTGCTTTTAAGTGCAAGTCGCGTTAATCTGCGCATGCACAGTTGGTTGTAGTAAGTAAAGTGGCCATTTTGGGGCAGTACATGAAGGTATTTGGGGTCGACATGGACCATCCTTGGTCCGAATGCGTCCTGGGAGGTGTCATTTTGTAGTTCTCGGGGTGTACATTCCGATTTGAGGGATGTTCCCGTCATCTGTGACGTCATCGATGACGTCATCAGTACGAGTAGTAGCGAAAGTGAGCCTTTTGGGGTAGTGAAGGATGCTATTTGGTGTAGAGATGGACCATCCTTGGTCCGAATGCGTCGTGGGAGGTGTCATCTTGTAGCTCTCGGGGTGTAGACCCCGATTGGAGGGCTGTCCACAGCATCTGTGACGTCATCGGTTACGTCATCAGTACGAGTAGTAGCGAAAGTGAACATTTTAGGGCAGTGCAGGAACGTATTTGGGGTAGAGAGGGGCCATCCTTGGTCCGAATGCGTCCTGGGAGGTGTCATCTTGTAGTTTTCGGGGTGCAGACCCCGATTTGAGGGCTGTCCACACCATCTGTGACGTCATTGGTGACGTCATCAGTAGGAGTAGTAGCGAAAGTGAGCCTTTTGGGGCAGTGAAGGAAGGTATTTTGGGTAGAGATGCTCCATTCTCAGTCCGAATGCGTCGTGTGGGGTGTCATCTTGTAGTTCTCGGGGTGCAGACCCCGATTTAAGGGCTGTCCACAGCATCTGTGACGTCATTGGTGACGTCATCAGTAGGAGTAGTAGCGAAAGTGAACATTTTAGGGCAGTGCAGGAAGGTATTTGGTGTAGAGATTGACCATCCGCGGTGCGAATGCGTCATGGGAGGTGTCATGTTGTAGCTCTCGGGGTGTACATTCCGATTTGAGGGCTGTTCACAGCATCTGTGACGTCATGGGTGACGTCATCAGTACGAGTAGTAGCGAAAGTGGGCATTTTTTAGCGGTGAAGGATGTTATTTGGGGTCGAGAGGGACAATCCTTGGTCCGAATGCGTCCTGGGAGGTGTCATGTTGTAGCTCTCGGGGTGTACATTCCGATTTGAGGCATGTCCGCAGCATCTGTGACGTCACTGGTGACGTCATCAGTACGAGTAGTAGCCAAAGCGGGTATTTTGGGCCGGTGAAGGAAGGTATTTGGTGTAGAGATGGACGATCCTTGATCCGAATGTACTGTATGGGATGT